>WYDI02022509.1:684-23423 GCA_009867235.2 Psittacus erithacus | reverse complement strand
CACCGCCCCGCACCCCACCCGCACCGGTACCCGCACCGGGACCGCCCCGCGCTGGCACCAGCAACGCCCCGCACCGGCACCGGGACCGGCAGCTCCCCGTACCCACACAGGTACTGACGCCAGCACTGGCGCCGGTACTGATACACTCCTCAGATGCACCAACGCCAGCACCTGCCCAGCACCGGTACTGGCACCTGCACCGGTATCAGCATCAACACCCGCACAGACACTGGCACCTGCATCTTCACCGACACTGATACTGACACTGACAACCACACGCCACCACACCTGTGCCTGTACTCACACTGGCACCAGTACTTGTACCCACACTTTCATTGGTACCGGCAGTGATGCCTACACAGACAGTGGCACAACCTGGCACCTGCACCGGCACCGGTTCCGACACCTGCACCCCATCCACACACTGGCCCTTGTACCTGCACCAGTACCAGTACCAGTAACCAGTGATATCAGCACGCCCTATGCAAGGTGTGCGCCCACTGACACTCAGGCACTCATATACATCCATGTGTACATGCTTGTACATGTGTATGCACGGAAGGGCACACACATGTACCTGGTCACATGAACACAGACACTCCTGTGTATATTTACTCATACACACAATCTACATATATAGGCACACACATACTCATGCACACGCAGGCGCACCCATGTGCACCCCTTCAGCCACACTTGTGCATGCATTCATGCACTTGTACTCTTATGCATGTACACACAGAGATGCTCACATACACATGTTCACATTCATGCACACACATACACCCCCATGCATATGGGCATACACACTCATGCACACACAGACACACCTATGTGTACCCCTTCACCTATACTTGCACACACATACGTGCACACATACTCAGATGCATATGTACATGGAAGTGCGTATGTACACATGTTCACACTTATGCACACACTCATGTGAAACCCATCAGCCACCCTTGCTCACACACTTCTATGTATATGCACATATACACACACTCCCGTGTGCACTCCCTTGCACGTACTTGTACACTCACACACATCTAGGTGCATATATACACACAGTCATATGTATGCATGTACAAACACACATGTAACACACATGCTCATGCCCCTCCATACATACTCCCACACTCCCATGTAGCGCAGCAGCCCCACAGACTCTCCATCTGCACAGATGCTCATGCGTGTTCATGTGGACCCTTACATGCTTTGTGCAGGGGATGGAGGTTGAACCACCCAACCCGGTAGCACTGGGGCTGTCCCTGTGGCCAGGGATGTCTCTGGCACCCTGGGGTGCCCCAGCACTGATGTCAGCTTTTGTGTCACCATCCCCTGCTCCATCCCTTGCATCCACCACGCAAAACACAGGAAATCTCCAGGAGAAATGCCATAAACACGACAGTCCTGGGTGCAAGTAGGATCAGATCCTGGAAAAGGGAATGATCCCAGCCTGCCCATGTGGCCCCAGGACACATTGCACCAGCTGCTGACACCTGAAACGAGAAACAATTGTTCTTTGCACATGCGCTGGCACCTCAAGTGAGCTGCTGGCATGCTGGGACATGTGTCACTGCAACAGGATGCCCGGGTCCCTCCAGTCCCCCACACCACTGCAGGGACACCAGTGTCCTGCCCTCAGCTCTGCCTACATGCAGGAGGTTGGGACACAAATCCTGCCCCAATGGTGACAGTGCCGCAAGGGCTGGAAGGGATGGGAACTACTGCGTGGTACAGCTGCGACGCAGGGCACGGGGAGGGAGGACGCTGCATGGTCACACTAGCTCTCAGCGGCAGCTTCCCAGGGGACCTTCCTCCGTGCCAGGAGGTGACAGTTGCCCTCCTGGGCTCCCAGCCCTATTCTTCTCCCCCTTGGGGAACATTTCTGTTTGGTTTCCAAGTTCTGGAAGTGAGAAAGGGCAGAGGGGCAGGAGAGCAGTGGGAGGAGCCAGCCTAGCCAAGGCACGCTTGCCCACAGGGCAGAAGCATGCTGAGCTGAGCCAGAAGATGACTTGTGTCTGTTTTGCACCCAGTGAAAGCAAAGAAGAGGGAAAAGCAGCAGTTTCCCAGGAGATGAAGTGTGAAAAGAGTTGAAATCCTGATCTCATAGAAGGCAAGGATGTAATTCCTTTGCCCCCAGCAGCACGCTCCCCAGATCTGTGGCTCCTCCACACATACGTGCACTTATTCAACAGGTTGTGCCAAAGGCAGGGTGGCTCCTCATCCAGAAAACCAGCAACATGACTTGGAGAAAGTTGGCTTGCAGGTTGGGGACAGTTTCTGCAGCGCGGTGAGGGCTGGTGGTGCAGATGTGCTGGTGTCACTGTCAGCCTGGGCATGGAGAAAGCCTCTCCCAGGCTCTGGGTATCAGCTGCACTCGGCTGCCAGCCTGTGGGAGAGTGAAGATGGTGCCAAGAGAACCACATCTCCCTCCAACTGCTCCTTGCGTCAGGAAATCAGAGCTGGAGCGATAATTTGCAGGGACTTTGTGTCTGCTCACCAGTGCTGCGGCTCAGGGGTGCTGTGGCTTCTGTGGTGCTGCGGTTTATATGGGGTGCTGCAGCTCAGGGGGTGCTGTGGCTCACAGGGTGCTGTGTCTGGCAGGGTGCTGCTGCTTCCCCACACAAGCTGTGCTCTTCGCCAGCCGGAGCTGCAAGGCGTGAGCAAACAGAATGCAACACAAGCTGTCGGTGGCAGCTGCCGCATCGCCCACCACCGCAGCCCCTGGAGCCAGGAAAAAGGCAGAGGAGACCTCTCCTTCTGGGGAGCATCCAGCTCTTTACTCTCTAAAACGCTCCCTGCCCCCTTCTGAGCCCCTCAGACAAGCCCCAGGAGCATCCCTGGTCATGGCTCTGAGCTGCTGGCAGCTTCTTTCTGCTCTGGGACCTCCTTAGAAGTGGTAAAGCAGCAGTGCTGAGCTCCAGGGCCTTATTCAGCCCCAGGCTGTGGACCTCAGCTCACTGGCCTCTTACAAAAGATGCTGTGGCTCTCTGCCACCAAGGGCTGCTCTGGGGCTCACCCAAGAGGCACAGGCAGGGCAAACTGTGTCCCACCCCAGTGTCCTTCTGGTGAGCAGAGGGGTTCAAGCCTGCTGCTGAGCGCAGGCAGGGAGCTGAAGCACCTTCCTGCTGCCAGACATGGGATAAGAATCCTGGGTGGGTGAAGTCTGGCTCTTGAAAGGGGCTGAGCTCTCTGCTTTCAGGGAAGATGAAAAAGGAGAGCAAGCCCTGAGCAGGGAATGGTGCTGTATGCTTCCCCAGGTGAGTGGATACTATCCAAACCCCCCCCACTCCCGGCCACTCCAGATATCACTGAGGAGAAGAGGATGGTATTAAAAGGGGAATGAGGAAGGGAAGCAGAAATGGACTCAGCCTGACTCTCTGTGCCTGGAGTGAGGACAAGCAGCATGAGAGCAGGTATCTTCATTTCTGGCATCAGAAGATGAGGGTTAATGTGGTGGGTCTTTGGGTTATCCTTGTAGCCATTCCTCCATCTGTACTCCCTGCTTCTCCATGCCAGCACCCTGCTCCTCCAACCCTGCTACTCCACCTCAGTGCCCTGCTCCTCAAACTCTGCTTTCATGCTGCTCCATCCTTGCATCCAGCTTCTCCATCCCAGCTCCCTGCACCTGTATCCCAGCATGTCTTCTACTCTATCCCTGCTCTTCCATCCCAGCTTCCTGCTCCTCCATCCCACCCCAGCTACTCCAACCTTGCTTCTCCATTCCATCTCCCTGTTCCTCCATCCCAGCACTCCACTTCTCCATCCCAGCACCCTGCTCCTCCATCCCAACAATCAGCTCCTCCAGCTCTGCTACTCCATCCCGGTGTTCTACCACTCTAACTCTGCATCCACACTGCTGTATCCTTGCATCCTGCTCCTCCATCCCAGCATGTCTGCTACTCCATCCCTGTTCTGTCACTGCACCCTGCTCCTCCATCCTTGCCTCTCCCTCCCCTCCCTAGCCCCACTGCCTGGCTGTGACTCATGCCCTCTGCA
Organism: Psittacus erithacus; assembly: GCA_009867235.2. Classification (NCBI taxonomy): domain Eukaryota; kingdom Metazoa; phylum Chordata; class Aves; order Psittaciformes; family Psittacidae; genus Psittacus; species Psittacus erithacus. Next base: position 19,421 of record WYDI02022509.1, on the reverse strand, counting down.
GCGCAGAGACTCTCAAGCTCTGGCCACTTCTGCCTCTTGAAAGCCACAAATGCATCCGGGCTCGAGCGAGGCCATTTACTCCCTCCCTGCTGCCATTGCAGCTGCCAAAAATAAAATGAAAGAGAAAAAAAAAGAAACTAAAAAGACCTCCTAAAAAGCAAACTGTGCTGCGTCTCTTCCGGCTGCGCTGCCGAGTCACTCCCAAAGGACTCTTTATTTTGTCTTCGCAGGATCCTAATGCATTTCTGCCCCGACAGCCAGACACTGAGTCCTGCGGGAAGAGGTGGGCTGCCAACGCTCCTGCAGGCTGCACTGTCCTTGCCTGCAGCCGGGGTTTGTGCCCTGGTCCAGCCATCCCTGCCACCACCCTTGGGCAGGGCATTTGCTTTACACCACTGAACTGAGCAATAGTTTTGGGAGCTGGAAGGGGAATGTGCTCAGTTTCCCTGATCTCATGTCTCAGGAGGAAAGCAGAGCAACACCTCTGGACCAGCTCCCATCCTATCCCAGGAGATGGGCTATGAGGTTGGGACAGGAGGTCAGCAAGTGAGATTCAGGGAAAGAGGCTGGTTTTGTGGAGTAGCCATTGGAAAAGACATTGGGGTGGTGGCTGCTTGGCCTGGGTCTCCCAGGGCACCCCATTCCTGCAGGTCCCCCTTGTTCTCCCACAGCAGCTCAGAGAAGAGACCAGGGGCACTGGCAGCTCTTGCATCCCTGGGTCTCCTTTGTGGGACTGGCACTGATGGGACAATTCATACTGGGCAGCCTGGGTGCCCCCCTGCTTCTCCTGCAGCTGGAGGTCCAGAGAACCTTCCATGAGCCTCCTCTGTGAGACACAGGCTGGGCAGGCTGAGAGAGCAATGGCCTTTGGGATGGGATGGAATGGGGTGGGATGCATTGGAAAGTGTTGGGATGGGGAGGCTTGGGATGAGAAGATTTTTCCAGGCAGAGCAATAACCAAAGGTCCTTTGAGACCCCGGGGGAGAGGGATGGTCCTTTGTACATGTCCCATCAGCAGCTCTGACATGAAATCATGAAATGATAGCACAGCTGGAGTGGTGGATCCACTTTGTGACAGACTGGTCCTGCTCTCTGAGTGCTGAGATTGAAGGATACTGCAGTCTGCCCTGGTCCACCACTCCTGCATGCCCAAGCCTAACGCGGACCTTGGGTCTGGCTTTCTTCAGTTTCCTTTGCTTTCTTTCTTGGATGCTCTGACCACTGACATAACCATGGAACATCCTGCAGAGGACATTGGATTCAGACTCCTACACATCACCCAGTGCCTGCTGCTTTATTCCCAAAGAGAGGTACAGGCTGTACAGCCTCACACCATTGTTTGCAGAGCTTCTGCTGGATCTTTGCCCATTCCTGCTGCTGCTGAGATTCCCAGGACGGTCCCAGGAGCTGTGGCAGCACCATACTCCACTTTGTATGACCATGTGTTTGCTAAAGTAGAATACACAGAGCTTGGATATCTTTATAGGGCCACTGAGCTGGAAGGTTTCCGCGATACATCTCATTTGATGCAGAAAGGAGTAGCACAGCAGGAACTAGATGCTAAGTCCTCTTGGTGCATCCTAACCTGGTTTGGGTTGGGGCTTCTCCCATAGCAGTGATGCTGAGCTCTCCATTTGCATCTGGCAGGGCCTTGGAGAGCAGGAGCCAAGCCAAGGCTTGGCTCTGGAGTTCACAGCTCTGGGATCTTGCCCCCTTGCATGCTCAGCATGACCTGCCCTGGTCACTATTGACCCAAACCAGCCCAGGTCTGGTGGGTGCTAGAGGAAGGGCTCCTGCAAGCAGGACACCCAAAGTAAGGACCTGAGCTGGGTCTTCTTCTCTCACCACATCTCTGTGTTGCTGGATTTGGTGGGACAGCACCAGCTCCAGGAAGTGGGAACTTTTCCTCCACCAGCTCATTATTTTGGCAGGTGTTTTCCAGAGAAAGTCCCTCTGGGACATCCCCAGGTGTTGGAAAGGGGCTTGATAGACCCCAGGAGTCTGCTTCAGGGATCATTATGTCCTTGCCCATGGCAGGGGAGGTGGAACTGGATGATCCTTAAGGTTCCCTCCAGCCCAAACCATTCTGTGATTGTATGATTGGGTGCTACAGGCATTAGTGGGTGCAGGGTGCTTCCCCAGTGTTTTCCAGGGCAGCATTAGGCTGGAAAGTGGCCATGCAGATCTCTGCCTGCATCCCAGCTGGGCATCACGGTGGGGATGGTGGGGTGCTCTCCGCCATGGGGCAGCAGCACGTGCCGGCAGCACGCATCCATCCCGGCCTCATTGGCATTGCTGCTCTCTAATGCATCATCAGCCTCTCCAGCCAGCTCGATTTAGCTCCGGTAAATGGTTTGGTTTCCTGATCTGATTTTTCCTGACGTGAAGCCGTCCCTGCCCTGAGAGCTGCTCTCCCTGCCGCGGCGGCTGCATGGATGTGATCCCTGAGGACCTGACACTTGTCTGTGGAGGTGAGGGGGGAGCGAGCCGCCTTCACCCCAGCAAATCCATAAAAGCAGCCAGTGTGCTGTGCAGGATATGAGCAACCCCTCCCCAAAACGCCCTCCCCACACCCCCAAAACAAACCCAGCCCGCCAAGAACCGCGTGATCGCTTAAAATCCCAACAAAAACACCAAAATGGTTTTTCGTGCCATCTGGAGCAAAAGAAAATGGAATTTTAATTAAAAACTCATGAGCTGGATGCTATAAATACATCGTCTTGCTGTAAGTTATTCACCCATCAGGAACACGGAGGTCTGATCCCGGGCTCAGCAAGAGGAGCAGGCTTGGGGTTTTTTTCTCATTTCTAGGGATATATTTGCTTTTCCCATTCAGCCCAGCTTTGCCCCGAGCCCTGGAGAGCAGCAGCCCCCCAGCACTGAGCCCGCAGTGGGTTTGGGGAGCTCAGAGCTTTCTGCCTGGAGGGCTGGAAGCCGACAGAGATTGCCAGCCCTTGGGCTGCGGCCAGTGGATCTCGGCACCCGCGGAGGGAAGCATCAGTCTGGGTAATTTGGGGCCTGGATTTCTTCTTTCCGAGTGCTGGGAATAAAACATGGATCAAAACAAATCGTGCAGCAAAGTTTTGGTAACAGACCCCAAAGTACCAGGCGTGATGCTCCCCAAAATCAGCCACCCCCATCTGCTGAGAGGAGACTGGGACTGGTGCCTGTGGCTTCCTCAGCTGAAGTCAGAGCCTGTTAACCCTGAAGCCTAATGATGGACATAGAGAAGTAAAAGGAAAGGAAAAGCTTCCTGAGAGCAGTGCTGGGTGGGATCAAGAATCTATCTGGACCAGGGTCTTGTCCCTGTTCATGCAGAACAGGGGCAGCTCCAGATTAGGACAGGAGCAGAGCAGCCCTCCCGCTGTCTGGACACTTCCAGCATCAGGAGTTTATGGATGCCCCAAAGCACACACCTAAATATCCACCACATTGTGGTGGAAATCCTGGGGAAGTGGTTTCATCCCAGATGTTCTTCAGACCCAGGGCTTTGCTTGGGTCTTACTCAGGGTCTGATGCTGGGAATTAGCTGGTTTCCAGTGGTGTGGCAGGAGCCAGGGACATGAGTTAAATGCTTGCAACTCCTTGCCATGCAAACAGTCTGTGCCTTGGGATCTTCGAGAAGCTGGAGACTGTCATCTGGGAAGGGTTGACCTCCTTTAGCATGGGTGAAACCTCAGAGGGCAGAGGGATGTGAAAAAGCAGCAGGTCTATCAGAAGGGACGTCAAACCCTCCATGGTCACAAGCAGCAAATCTCCCCAAAGAGAACCCTGGGTCCCTGCTAGGAATTTCTTTGCAGGATGCTGCCAGTCCCCATCACTGCCCACCCCTGGGTAGGTTCTGTGCCAAAGCACATGGGATTTGAGCCCTCCCCAGACTGTTTCCCAGAGAAGAGAGAGCAGAGCTGGCCTGGATGCAATGTAGAGCTCTGCTTGCGGAGTATTATGAGTCAAATCCACCCCATAGACCCCAGCAATGCTGGTCTGGCTTCTGCATCAACACATTTACGGGAAGAGGGTCCTGTCAAGGCTGCTTGATCCCACCCTGGGCTGAGGTGACCACATCGGGGAGGAGCACAAAGATGTAATAAACTTCTTTTAATAGTTTGACAGCCAAAACCTTTTTCCTGGCACAAGCTTGCGCTCTTCAGCATTCATTTATGAGCCCTGCTGATAAATCATGGAGCTGCTCTGCTGACCCCAACCCTCCGCGCATCTTGGACCTTCCCAGCCCAGGTCCCGCAGGAGCAAGGAGGCTCTGACTGATACTGTCCTCTGGATCCAGCTATGCCAGGAAAAGCAGACCCTACTTGCAGCTACTTAGACCTTCCCTTCTCCAGGAGGTTATTGCCCTTTTGGAAAGCTTCCAAAGCCACGTCCATCAGAAGGAGCTCAGTGACTCAGCACATCCTCTGCACAGCGTTTAGAGCGGGGTGAGATGAACCACCCTCTGAGTTGCTGATATCTCACTCTAGATGATGGAGGGAGACAAGTTGCAGGACCTCAAATAGATATAAAGCATTTAGATGGCTACAGAAACAGCGAGACTGTCATTATTTAAGTAGAACAAGCAAACCTAAGTTATTGAGCTTAAAACAGGGGGAGGGAGGACTTGTCAGAGCTGATCTGAAGCGTTTTCACGTCCCATGCTCTGGCAGGGCCGGCGAGCAGAGGAATTCACTTTCGTGAGTGCTTTTTTAAGAGCACACACTCTGACGGGCCGAGACACAAGATCAAACCGACAGAAAACTGGGAGCCACCAGAAAACTTTCCCAAACGCATGTTGTGATTCACTTGAAGCGCATACTTTCGCTGTCACAAAAAGACGGAACCAAGAATGCTAATAAACCCAAAGCAATGTAAATATAGAGCGATGCAGTCAAAACAACGAAAACCCAGCATTTGTTCTAATTTTAAGTGACAAAGGCAACAACCCTGCACTCAGAAACATGCCGAGGGAGAGCTTTGCAAGCGGCTGATAACACCGGCGTAGGGGTGGCTTGTTTTCGCCTTTTTGGCATTGTTGAAGCTTCCCAGCCCAAACCACAGTGTGGTTTTGGGGACCAAAACACCGTATCTGGATTCCTCAGTGTGAAAGCCCAAGCCCGATATCTCACTGTGCCACGTGCACAACCAGAAAAGGACACAAGAGGATTGACAGGCACAGACTGGGTACCTGTTGCAGACCAGTGTCCCTCAGGGATGCTTCTTGTTTCACACTGCTGGGACCTGGGAGAAGCTGGTTCTCAGCATGAGGCTGCCCACGGCTGTGCACACACCATGTGCCTGCACTGTGGTCCCATTGCATGCAGCCAACATGGGCACAGGGTCCAGAGTCCCCCCATGCAGCTCACCACAGCATAGACAGAATGGCACCAATTCTGCTCATGAAATTTCTGCTCTGGTGAGAACCCCCCCTGCAGTCCTGTATCCAGCTCTGGGGCCCCAGCATAAGAAGGATGCGGAGCTGTTGGAGTGAGTCCAGAGGAGGCCACAAAGATGCTCTGAGGGCTGAAGAACCTCCTCTACGGAGACAGGCTGAGAGAGCTGGGCTTGTTCAGCCTGGAGAAGTGAAGGCTCCAGGAAGACCTTGGAGCAGCTTCCAGTGCCTAAAGGGGCCGACAAGAAACCTGGAGAGAGGCTTGTGACAAGGGTCTGTTGAGACAGGACAAGGGGGAATGGCTTTAACCTGACAGAGGGGAGATTGAGATGAGATCTGGGGTGCCCTGTGCTGAGTGGGATGGAGCTAGTCACTTCCGAGGGTGGGTGAGCTGGAGGCATTGCTGTGGTTTGGCTGCGGTTATACCCTGCTGCAGATGTATCTATGTAGCTCAGCTCCAAGGGGTTGCCACCCTTTGTGCCTGCTTGGGGTGGAGGTAGTCGCTGTGTCCCCTCTGCCCTGTGCTTGCAGTGTCACCCCAGGGCAGCATCCAGGACCTCTAACACAGCAGCACTACCCCAAAATGGGTGGGATTCAGCGACCTTGGGGTACTTGGGGGTCTGCCCTCATGCATGCAAGCCCTTCTCCCTCCTCACTGCCTCCCCATGCCAGGAAGATTTCTCCAGGACCGTGCCAGGCTTACGTAAAGTGCAGCAAGCTGCAATAACAACAGGCTGGCTGCGGTCGAGCAGAGCTGTGAGCTGCTGCCAACCTCCGTTCCCCTGCCAAGTGCACAGTGCACAGGCTTTCAGCACCTGCTGGGAGCCCGGATCCGCCAAGGAATGATCTCTGAGCTTTGGGAAAGGGCTGGGTTGTGGATGAGAAGGATATAAGCAGTGAATGGCATATGGGATCCCTCCTGCATCCCTGGCTGGCATTTGCTGGTCAGTGGTGGCTGGAAAGATGTAAGGAGCCCTTTGTTGTTGCTGTGAGACCTTACAAACTCTTACCACCAATGAGCCAAGTGAGATCACCTCTACATCTTCTCTGTCCACAGCGTGAGAGAAGAACAGCATCCTGGTCACACTGCTGCTTCCTTATAAGAGAGTGCAATGAGGGTACACGCTAGAAAAGAATCAAGGGAGGGTTGCAATATGGGGCAGTGCCACAGCAATGGGGTGATGCTAGTTACTCTTTACATCCAAGCCCACCTTGATTATCTCTGGAGAAGCAGAGATCCCACCAGCAGAATCTCTTTGACCTGCCAGGAGACACAAGGGAGAGCAGTTATAAGAGCAAAGCCCACCTTTCTCCACCCATCACCAGGGAAGCGCAGAGGAGGGAGCTGCATCCTCTTCCCCTAGAACCCAACAGTGAAGTGCATCACGCTGCTTGCGGAGCTGAGGGTTTTAATCTTGTCAAATTGTTTTGTTTGTTGGTGCAACAGCTTGGGATTTCAGCTCCTTTCCCAGAGTTTTCTCAGCCAAGCACCTCACCCTGGCAGGCTGTGTCAGGTGCTGGATGGCTTTTGTAAGGGACCTTCTGGAGGAAAGCATCGTGAATGGGTGCTGCCAGGGCTGGAATGCGTCCTGCTGATGGACAGGTGAAACCTTCTGCTCATGGAAACACCTGAGTGGTTGATGTACTGCAGGGAAGAGGGAAATCCTGGGAGGAAAGGGAGTGCAATGGGCCCTAGTGATCCCTTGTGAAGGAGGAGAGCCCAGGCGGTGGATTCAACAGGCAGAAGCCCTCTTCTCCCTCCACACATCTGCCCAAGGAACTCCCCTGGGGAGGCAGCAGGCCCTGGGGATGAGCTGACATCACCCATTCCCCAGAGCTGGATCCCAGACGCTGCCCTGGAATCATTGCTTAGGGAGCCTTTTGGGTTTTCCTAAAAGGATTCTTTCCTGAGAGCTGAGTATGCCCAAGCTGCCAGAGGGTGCAGGATTTCTTGGTCTCTGGAGCCACACGTGGTGAGGGCAACTGCTGGGATCAGGAACTCAGGGGGAAGCAGGGGAGAAATCAATGTCACAGGAGGTATCCTCTGGACATCAGCATCTCCAGCCCTGGAGCCAACAAGCTTCACCTCTTCTAGGCTCAGCCAGTCCTTGGCCATGGTTTGGCCTGTGCGACTACTGTGTTCCCACAGCTGTTAGAAAGGGTGAAAGGATGGAGCTGCTCCAATAAAATCCCAGTTTTCTTCTTTCCAGATGAAGGCTGTCCCATTGCTGCCTCTGTCTGCACCAGACAGGCCGCCCACAGCCTTACATCCAGCTTTGGAGGATGTGTCCCAGGACCATGGCTACAGATCCAACCCCTTCCTGTGTCCAACTCAGTAATCCAGATGGCTCTTCCATGGGATGCTGTGACCCAGATCACATCCCTTCTCCCACCCTGGCTACATGAGAGCCTCTTCTGGGAATGCAGCACAGGTCCTGGCCACTGTGGTTCATGCCATCCGGTGCTGGCACCAGACTACACTGGGTATTTAACTGTGCACAGTATGAAGGGCAAAGCCCCGATTCATCTCTCTATCAACCTGCCTGAAACTAGGCATTGATCCATGTGGTTGGCGGTGGTTCATCCTCACTTAGGCAGCCAAGGGTTGCACTAAAAAACCCTGGGAAAGAGCAGAGAGAAGGGGAGGGTTGCTGGGCTGGGAAGAGAATTACTCCACACCTCTTGCACAAGGTGGGTAAGTCCAGCCAAAAACCAGACACAGGCTGCTGTGGCGCCTGGGGCACTTGTGCCATTTGTATTCTGAGCAGTAAAGGGGCAAGAAGCATCACAAGTGAGTCATGGGCATCCAGGGAAACATGGAATTGAAATCTATTATTGACCCGTCCTGCTGCAGCCTCAGGCCAGGAGCCTGAGTCTGCCAAGAGGATATGTAAGCACTGTTTTGTTGGGGTTTTTTTTCCTTTGAAAAAAAGGGGAAAAAATGGAGAACAGAGGGATTATTCAGGGATGCGGCACAAATCACAGAGTACAACTGGAGGTTGTTTTCCAGGAAGCCAGAGGAGCAAAGCACGGAGTTAAAATGCAAACCACGATGCCTGGCAAAAATGGGATGAGAGATGCGCTCATCTCCGTGGCTTTACTCTGGGTCTGTGGGCTGTGTAGCTCTGAGCAAGGCCAAGATGAGCTGGAGGTACATGGGCTTAGTAGGGCCTACCTGGAGATGTCTCAAGAGGACCAGTCTATGATTCTACAACTTGTTTCTCAGAGACTCGTTCTGCTTTTCCTGCTGTCTGGTTTTGAGCACCTGAAGATGAAGGCACTTGTAGTTTCCCAGAAAATCGTGCCTGCATCTGCACTGGGAGCTGGACAGCTCAAGAGTGCGTTTTCAGACCAAAAGTAGATATTTGTTGACCCCAGGTTGTGATCCAGATGTCCATGAGTAGGTGCCTAGTGCCAGTCGTGGTGCCCTCAAGCCCAGACTGCCAGCCTGGAAAGCCATGGATCTCCTATGTATCTTTTACCATATCAGCCAGCCTATAGGGATGTTTTGGGAACCCTCCCAGGTCCTGTGAGTACCTCAAGAGGATCTGTCCACCTATGTTTGGATGACCGACTTGAGTTCATAACATTAGGAGAGGCTGCTCATGCTTTCTTTCTGCTCAAAGGGCATTTTCAAAGAGCAGCTTATCTTAGTTCATCAAGGCACAAGTTTATCTTATTGAACTTCGGAATTCCTGCTGTTTTTTCCAGGGACTTGCAATGGGTGGGAGGGCAAAAGTCTTCAGTGGAGATGCTGGGTGTGGAGGCTGCCATGCTGAGGAGTTGCCAAGCTCAAGGCATGGCCAGTAGGACTGGTCTTTCCCAGGAAATACACTGATGAGGGGCACCAGGAAGTGGGATGGATGCATTGAGTCCATCCATGTGGGGCATCTGCAAGCAAACCCAACCCAGTGGTGGCATTGAGGAGAGTTGAGTGAGTGGCTGCTCAGAAGGACAGTCCCTTGTATGAGGGCTGTGTCTGCAAGGTCAGCCTGTAGCTGGGTGCTGGTGTGACTGGTTAGTGGACCTGCACATCATGCTGAGAAGATCAGGCTGGGTCTTCAGGAGGTAGAGCAGCCCACTGTAACATCACTGGTGGTCACCAGACTATGGAAGATGGTGAGGGTAGCTCAAGCTATGGCTGCAGAAGGGTGACCCAAGCAAGTACTCAAGCCCAGAGGTAGCACCACAAGCCCTTGAGCAAGGACAGGGCAGGCAGAGGGCAGGCGGCAAGGCTCAGTCCATGCTCAGCTGAACTTCCATTGGCTTGTGAGCTGCTGTTGAGTCTCAACACATCAGCAGCCACAGGGTTTAGGATCTACTTTCAAGGGGGCTGTGTGGTCTGTGGGTGCAAAACTGGGATCTCCTGTCCCTATGCAAAACCTTCTGCTTGTCCTGCGCACAACCTGGCACATCTTTGTTAACCTGTTCTTGAAAATCTCCCCTCACTGACCTTGGATGGTCCAGATCAGCTCTTCTTTATAGAACGATTTTCCTTATCTTTCACCTCCCTTACTGCATTTCAGGCCTTTTCTGCTGGCCACCAGGACATCAGATTGTCCCTTCCTATCTGCAGACATATCTTTTACATTCGGAAACCAGGCTGAACTCGCCCTGGCACTGCGTCTTCACCACATTAAAGCAATTCCCATTCCTCCTGGCTGCTGTTGCAGGTCATGTTTTCTGAACCCTGCAAAGGCACTGGTGAAATGATGTGGGATCTGAGAGCATCTGCACTGGCCCTGACAGTGAGTGCAGGGGAATAAAAGACATGGAGACGACAGAGCTCTCAGCTGTCTCACCAAGAGTTGTTTGAAGCAAGAACAGAAAAGCATCAGGGAGCAGCAAGAGGCATGAAAGCCACAAGCGCCTGATATGACAGCAGAGGAATGAAATCAGAGAAAATCCAATTTCTACCGGAGAGCAAAAATAACCTCTGACAAGCGAGGGGAGGCAGGGAACAGCGTGTTCCCGAAAGCACCACTTCCCTGGGCAATGCGCACAACCCAACCCGGCAGGCACGGATCCTGCAGCTTGGGGGTCACGGTCCCCAGAGAGACGATGGGGACTTTGAGCGGTCCCCTGCAGAGCCAGTGCAGGCAGCTCTGCCCTTCCCAGGGCTTCCATCCCAGCCCAGCTCCTCACCCGGCACTGTGCACAGTGCCTATGGTTACAAACCCCTCTGAGACAAGCAGAGAGGAGCCCAGGGGGGATGGGGATGGGCTGTGCCAGCTCCAACAAGCCCTGGTGGGCTCAGGCTTCATCCCAGCCTCGTGATGGTGGTAAGAACCTAAGTAGGGACCAGGGCAGCTTTTGCACATCAGCCAAAATCAGGGGGCAGCTGCAGGGGTGGAGCAGGATGCTGTTTGGCTGGTGAGGGAGGCATCCTGGCTGCCTGACTTCCATCCCTTCCACGCAGTCCTTGGGGGTCCCCCCTTGCAAAGTTGGTGCAAACAGACATAAGAACAGAAGGCTAAGTTAGATGGGGCTTTGAGCAACCTGCTCTAGGGGAAGCTGTCCCTGCCCATGGCAGGGGCTTGGAACTGGATGAGCTTTAAGGTCCCTTCCAATCCAAATCATTCTGTGATTCTATGACTCCACAGGGCTCAGGAACCAGCAGCAGCGCAGGCAGGGCTGCGTCAGCACAAAGCATATGGTGGCCAGACCCCGGCTCAGGAATAACAGGATTATAGCCCTGGCAGCACAATGCTTTCCCAGGCAGTGTGTGGGAGACGAAGGGACCATTCTCCAGCCCACCCTCCATTACCAGCTTTATGCCCGCAACGCTTATGGTGTAATTTTGTGTTTTCCTCTCTAATTACACAAATAATCACATAAAGGCTGCTCCCAGCACATAGTAAATATCCTGTCCATGAGCAGGATGCTCATGGGTTTTCTCGCTGCTGGTGATGCAGCCTGGCAGTGCTGTGATCATTCATGGACGTACTGCGAGAGGTGTCCATTACTCTTGGGAGGGTTTAGGTGTCTGGGGACCAAAGAATCAGCTTTCTTGCAAAAAAGCTATTTCCTCTCAGGGTCTGGAGGTTTTCTCTCCCTTTATGTTCATCCTTGTGGACAAAATAACCTGCTCTTGCAGACAATGATCACATGGATCCACATGAACATCTGCGCTGGGTCCTGGGCAGGGTTAGAGGTTTGGGAGAGGCTTGGGGCTGCAGAAGGGGAAGGGACCAAGCAACAACAACATTTGTGAGAGGGACCTTAAAGCTCATCCAGTTCCAGCCCCTGTCACAGGCAGGGGCACTTTCCACTGGACCAGGCTGCTCTAAGCTCCATTCAGCCTGGCCTTGAACACTGTCAGGGATGGGGCAGCCACAGCTTCTCTGGGCAACCTGTGCCAGGGCCTCACCACCCTCACAGGGAACAACTTTTGCCTGAGATCTCATCTGAATCAACGCTCGTGTTGCAGACAGCTCCCTTTGCTGTGCATCCAGCAGATGACAGCTAATAGGGATTAGAAGACAGACTCCTCCAGAACCACTTTCAGGGCTCATGCAGCACATTTGAAGGATGGAAGCAGCATCTGGCCAGCTTTGGATGATCAGGACCAGGCCATGCTTTGGCTGGCAGAAGAGCATCCCTACCAGGATGATGCCCAGCATTGACTTTGCCAGTAGGATGCTGATTGAAGTCCTGAGCCCCTCCATCTCCCTCCTCTGATACAAGCTGGTAATGCTGGTGATGCACCAATGGACTTTAAACTCCAGCTCAATTGCCCTCCCTTTCTTTCCTTATTGTTTCAATGAAAAGGATCTGAGGAATAAACTCCAAACAGCTATTTTAAGGGGAACAGCCTAATGCACAAAAAAGCCCACGTTTCTGCCAAAATGGCATCGCTACGCGGCGGCGTGCTTGGCTTCTCCTGAAACCGAGCCCCATGACCAATTTAGGTGAAACTATTTGCCGACAGAGGCAGATACCGCAGGGTTTTCCCAGGCCCATCTTCTCGGATAGTCACCATCACAGGATGCAGCAGCTCTTGCCTCGTGCTCCATGCCCATGGGGCAGGGGGGAGACATCTGTGGCCAGGCTGGTGGCTCTGCACTCCATCACATCACTCTTGCTGCACCTCACCTGGACGGATGGGGTAGGTGGCCGGTCTGTATGAGCTGAGCTGGTGTTTTTTGTGAGAAGGGAGCTGGTTTCTGGCATACAGAAGCATGGCACTGGCCCCTCTGATGCCCCAGCACCATGCAGCTGCAGACTGGGCAGACCCCGGGGTCTGCTATCATGGTCTCGTAGAATCATAGAATAGTTAGGGTTGGAAAAGACCTTAAGATCATCAAGTTCCAACCCCCCTGCCATGGGCTGAGACTCCTCACACTAAACCATGTCACCCAAGGCTCTGTTCAACCTGTCCATCACCTTGAGAGCAAAACAGCTGATGGAGCCATCAAATATTGATGCTTTCTATTTACCACAACTCAGAGCTGGGTTGTGGTCAGTGGAAGGGAAGGCTGATGCTCCTCATCTCTTCCAGGGTTGTGCAGGTGATCGATGATAGTGCTGGGAACAGGAATGGGGGCCACTCAGGTGCCCTTGTCACTGTCCACCATTGTCTGTGAGCCAGGGATGACATCCATCCTTGCTCTTGCAGATAGCTCGCCACTTTGCTGGTGAAACTGATGATCAGCTACACCTTCTTCAGCATGTCCCAGCTTGTGATCATGATTTTCAGGCAGCTGGGGACAGCAAAGCCAGCAGCTCCAAGCTGCACAGACCGGCTCCCCTCTGTGTTAGCAGTCAGTCCCCGTGGATGGTTTACCACCAGGGCTGAAGGATATGGGGAACAGTGGCATCAAGAGCATGTGCTCAGCAGGAGGTGCTGCAGAATATCAGTATGGGACATTTGTCAAAGGCAGAAGGGTTGTGACATGAAGGCCATGGGCAGGTTTGGCCATTTTCAGGGGATGGGGAGGGTTTGAATGGGGTTAAAGTTTAATTTTGCTTGCACTGGGCTTTTAAACCTTTTCCAATCAGGGCCCAGGGCTGCTGTTAGAGGCAGGATCCTGATTTCTTGTCTTTAAAGTCTCTGCAGGAGGGTCACACAGTGAAAGCTTACATTGGCTCTTAGTCCCAAGGAACTCTCAGGACTCTGCATGAGGGTCCCTGGGCTGGGTAATAACAAGCCCAGCATCCTTGCTGGGACTGCACAGAAAACAGAAGGTCCTCCTGGAGCAGGGCCCTCTTCTAAACATTTTCCAGTGTCCCCTGTCACCATCACCACAGTCCCCAATGTCCCGTTGAGCCCCATGGCACACTGTGAGTGCATGCTCGGATGCATCCAGCTCCAAGCTCCACCATCCCTAGGAGGGATGAACATGGTGCGGGCACCCTGGGCAATGCCACCACAAGCCTGCAGAGAAAAGCTGCTAAAAATAGCCTCCACGCCTCAGAGTGGTGACAGCTGGAGCCTCCTCCCCCTGATTTACAGCATCTCCAGCTGCAGCGTTGGCTCCCTGGGGCATCACGGCCACACTGGTCCCTGAGGGATCATGGAGATTGACTTTCAGGGTGACTTTCCCAACAAGAGCAGGACAGCAGGGCAGCCTCATAGGGCTCTCTGCTCCAAGGAGCTTGGTGAGAAGCCTGTGTGACGTGACTTCTCCTCTGGGATGTGAGCAGACATCCCACCATCAGACACAGCTCCCCTACAAGCCATCAGAGAAGCCTGGAGGGAAAACAGGATAGGAAACTGGTGACAAGAATATGGCAAGCCAGAGCCTGGGTAGGAGCTGTCTTGGAGCCAGATGTACTCAGGGAACACTGGTTTGGGCTTGGGAGGACGCAGAGGTTCCCTACAGCCTTGCACCCCTGTGTGTGCACAGCTGGTTGGGAAACAGCACCCAGAGGCTGAGATTTGGCCTCTTGTAGCCCAGGGCAACTTGACCCTGCATTTTGCAGCAGTGCGAGCTGAGATTTGCACATGAGGACGCTGAAAGTCCCGCCCTGGGGCCAGGAACCAGTGTGACATAGTGGCCCTGTGGGCAATGCTGAACATTGGGAAGACCCTGGTCAGTCCTCCCAGTCCAGTGCTGCCAGCACTGGGACATTGAGGGCATTTACAGATGAAGCCCTGACCTCCTTGGGGCACCTACTCCCTCAGGTAGGAGCCCTGCACTACTCAGCACCCCCAGACCTACCTGCAGAGAGGGGGGAGGCCAGGATACCTCCACATGTAGAACAAGGAGAGATCCCTCCAGCCAAGGTGGTTCGTTCTATCTGGCAGCTTTTAGGGCCCTGTGTTCTGGGGCAGGCACGATCATCAAGGCCATCATGGGGGTACAAAGGAACCCTGAGCCCCAGCTCTTTCCCTGTCTAAACCCCCCAGTACCAAAAACCCAAGGGGAGGAGACTTGGGATCTTCCTCCTGCTCTTCCCCTTTGCCCAAAAAGGTGAGAAGCAGCTGCAGGAATCAAATCCACATCTTTAATCCCACCAGCAACATGTTCCATGCCCTCTGCAAAGACCCCAGAGCCTGAGAAGTTGGGGCTTGTGTAGGGCAGTGGCAGCCCCTGGCAGACCCTCTGTTACTGTCCTGGGACAGAGCCCTTATGGCATCTGGGAAATATGGGAGCAGTGCAGCAGAGCATCCCTCGCTGCTTGGCATGCAGGAGGTAGGAGGATGCAGCATGCTGCTTCTCCCTTCCCAGATCCCCCAGCAGCTTCCTGATGGGAGACCAGGGCCCTTCACTACTGCTGGTCATCCCGAGCAGGGAAAGGGGAGCTGCAGGAGGAACGGCCCAGCTCATCCTCACTCACAGAAATGGTAAACTCAACCTGGAATTACCCCATTTGAGTAATTGGCTTCCCCTGCAGGGAGTGGGCAGACTGGAAGATCCCCAGACCCGCAGACATTTGTCAGAGGGCTTCGCCGTGTGGGAGGCGATGCTGTCATCCCAGCCCGCGCGATCCCGAGTGACTCCATTCACAAATCACCAGTGATGCAAAACAGAGGAAAAAAAGGAAAAGCATCTGAAATGAAGGAAACGCCAGAATCCCGGTTGCCCGGACAACGAGTTTGGGCCCCCTTGTCCTCACGCCTGATGACTCAATCCTTAATAACGCAGTTGAGGATCGGTGTTGCCTGCAGGAGCCCCAGCTCACCCGAGGAGCGGGAGCAATCACTGACAGCGCGTGAGTAGGCACAGCTCGTGTCTTGTCTCCTCTGGGCTAAATGATGACGATGTCTCCCCATTTAAGGGGAGGCTTTTGCATGGTAACCAAAGGATCATCATGCCGGGATTGGGGCCAGCCAGCTCCTGGGACAAGCAGGGACACAGAATGGGAGGCTCTGCCTTCTGCAAGGATGCCCAGAGAAGGGCAGCTAGTGCCGGAACCAGGAGGCAGTAGCGTTTACAAGGCTGCGTCATTCAGTCTTGGAGAAGTTTGGTCTTTTCCTGTGCTTTACAGCACTGTGAGAACGTCACCATCAAGATCTGTTTGTGACTTTTATTTAAAATCCAATCATGTCATGCTTTCTGGGTTGTTTTATTTCTGTGTTTTACACTTGCAATCTGCCAGCATCCGTTCTCCCCAAACCTGCTTCCAGCGGGGGCTTGGAAGGAGGAATAAAAATGCTGGACAAGGAATAAATAATTCATTGGGCACAGCTACTGAATGCAGCATCCAAAGCCCATGGCATGGCAGGTATTAAACAGTTCTGCTGCGGCACAGAGGCCAAAAAACATCCCTGGCCACCTCTTCGCCCTCATTCTAGCATGTGCCAGGGCTGGGAGCAAGATGTACCTGATGCCTTTGCTGATGCATCACAGTGTGCCCAGCCTTTCTGTCTTAAAGATCAGGATTCCTGACATGGAAAAGAAGAGGGAGACTTGGGCTTTAAATACGAAAAGCTGGCAGGGTTGGGCGAGCGAAGGATAGGAGCTTTCAGGGGGAGCGGGTGGGAAGCAGAGCTGGTGGCATGGAGGAATCAGACCTCCAGGGACTGTGGCAGCCCAGCCAAGGTGTCCTCAGTTGAACGGCTCTGCTGGAGCCATGGCTGAGTCCCCATCTTCCCAGTGGCATCCCAGGGATGGTGTTAGAGGCTCTGCTGGGGCTGGAGGGGAGGAGGTGATGCCTCCTCCTGCCCCTGCAAGGCAGGGTGGGTTCAGAGGGGCTGGCAACCCTGCCAGAGCATCCCTCTGTGACCTCTGGCAGCAGGGCAGAGCCAAGCAGGAACTGGCAGCACTGCAGGCAAGGAGAGCACCACAGCCCTTCTTGTCCCTGCTGAGATAATTGCTCTAGTTCTCCTTCCCCTTTGCAGCGAGAAGCCTGCTACAAAGAGGACGGTCCCAGAAATGATGCTCTTGCGGAAGGGCTGGTACCCCTTCTACCCAGCATCGCAGGGCAGGGACAGCTAGGAAGGGCAGCAAGGGCTGGAGACAGGCACTGCTGGGAAGGGTACCTGCTTTGAGGGGCAAAAAGGGTCACTTCTGTCTCCCACCCTCACTGGAAACAGCACGTAAGAGCTCACAGAGCAGCCAGTTCACTGCCAGCCCTCAGCAGCGGATTGTGACTCACCCAGGTGAGGACCATGCCAGGGACTGTGACTGTGATGCTTATGATGCCTGCCCAGCTCCAGCCTCCTACATAGACAATTCTGGGCTTCATCCTGCTGTCCTCACACACTATTCTGCCTCCCCTGTGTCTGCACTGGGACCAGGTCAGGGCTGGCAAAGGAAAAAAGCTGCATCCCTGCTGTGTGCCTGTGCAGGAGAAGGGGCTGGGGGTGAGACCAAGAGGTTTTCTCCAGCAGCAGAAGGGGCTGGGGTCAGACAGGGATAGAGCTCATGGTGGTGAGGTACTGCCTGAATTTCAGAGCCACAAGCAATTAAACTGCAGTTTAGTGCTGGATATAAGGGCTGGGGACCTGAATCCTCATCTGAAAGAGGGTGAAATGTGGGGATGGGGAAGTTGGTACATCCTAGGGCAGCCCCCATCTTGCCCTGTGGCTAAACCCCACAGTCCACCCCATGGTGAGCCCTGTGAGGCTGGAACAGTGATGCCAGGAATCCCAGCTCCCAGCAGGGATGGCTGCAATAGCCAAAATCCAGCTGAGAGCGGACAGACCCTGCTCTAGAGTGAGCTGACTCCTGCCTCTACTATCAGATATAGGAGCAGGAGGAACCAGGGTGAGGATAGGGATGTTGCAGACCTCGAGCAGCTACATGGCTATGAAAACCTGGTTTTTTCTTCAGTCTTTGTGAGATTTTCCCCTGGACAGCCCCAAAAGGAAGGGCTGGAGTGCAAGGCTGTGCTCAAAGCTTTTGGCTTTATCATCTGCACAGTCCTGCATTGGGCTCCGTACACAGGGGCTTATCCAGCTGCTGCTGCTTGTCTCACTGGCTGCAGGGGACAAAGAGGGTCACAGCCACTGAAACAGGACACTGATGTCCTGTGAGTATCCCTGGCCAGGGATGAGCTGGCAGGGCTCCTGCCTGGGAATAAGCATCTCTACAGGCAGCCCTGGCATGGGTGCGCTTCGCCATGGATATGGATGCTTCTACTGTGCTGCCCTGGGTGTCCCAACAGGGGCCAGAGTTCATCCTTGTTTGTCCTTTGGGGATAGAAAATGGGTTTGAGATGTGTTTTGGTCAAGGAGGAACCAACTTCTCCAGCATGCAAACCTGGATCTCCATTAGGGCTTCCAGGGCTCATTCAGGGCTAATAAAGCCCCAGGACTTAGCAGGGTCCGCACAGAGGCACTTGAGCTCCTTGGCATTGTGCTCTCCCAGCTGAAGTGTTTCTTTTACCCATTATCTGGGTTATCTTGATCCTATTGTCCCAGTAATGGTGACTTGGCATTGAAAAGCACCTGGGTTTCTGCACTGTATAAGGAATGATGCTTTTTTGGAAAAGAAAGAAAGACCAGGACAGGATAGGACAGGAAAGGATAGGATAGGATAGGATAGGATAGGATAGGATAGGATAGGATAGGATATGACAGGATAGAACAGGATAAGATAGGATAGGATAGGATAGGATAGGATAGGATAGGATAGGATAGGATAGGATAGGATAGGATAGGACAGGATAGGAAAGGATAGGATAGGATAGGATAGGATAGGATAGGATAGGATAGGACAGGACAGGATAGGATAACAGGATGGGATAAGATAGAACAGGCTAGGACAGGCTAGGACAGGACAGGACAGGATAGAACAAGATAGGATAGAATAAGACACAACAGGACAGGATAGGATAGAACAGGATAGGACAGGATAGAATAGGACAGGATAGGATAGGATAGGATAGAATAGGATAGGACAGGATAGAATAGGACAGGATAGGATAAGATAGGATAGGGTAGGATAGGACAGGATAGGATAGAATA
>WYDI02022508.1:0-38493 GCA_009867235.2 Psittacus erithacus | reverse complement strand
ATCTATCTATCTATCTATCTATCTATCTATCTATCTATCTATCTATCTATCTATCTATCTATCTATCTATCTATCTAATCTAGCTAGCTATATGTCTACCTACCTACGTAATCTGTCTCTCTCTATATAGCTATATATCTCTACACCTATACATCTATATCACTGCCCCGTGTGCCGGTACCGGACACTCATGGTTACGGCACGCCCGTGCCCGCCCCGCGCCTGTCCCCGGCCGCACACGGTTAACGCAGCCCCGGCCCGTCCTTCCCGCCCGCGATTGGCTCCCCCCTCCGAGCCCAGAAGCTATTTCTCGGCTCTCGGGCTCGGAGGTGGCAGAAGGCGGCAGGGAGAGGGGGGTGCGTGTGTGTGTGTGTGTCCGTGTGCCCCCCCCGGCGCTGTGAGCAGGGGGCCCGCACCCCACACCCGCCCCAGACATGGGGGGCTGGCTCCGCAGCGCCTGGATTTTGCCCCTGTTCTTGGCTGGGCTCGTCCAGCCTGGACAGGGGCAGGAGAAGGAGAAGGTAAGAGGAGAGGGGAGGACCCCTAAAGGGGTTTTGGGGATGGGGGGCAGGATGTGGCACCCTGGGGAACCTTCTGTCGCCAAGGCTTCCTGCAGAGGTCCCCGGGGACACGGTGGCTCTGTGACATCCCCCCCCCCAATCCCGGTACTTGGATCGGGGGGTGGGGGATCCAAGCCAGCTCTTGGGAACTGCTGTCCTAGGGTTGGGGGCAGCAGGGGCAGAGCCTGGACCCCTCCCCAGTGACCCCCATAGGGGCAGAGCACGGGGCTGTTGATCCGTGCACAGTGTCCAAGGGGGGTGCACCCATGTTTGGGGGTGCAGGGACTGCTTTGTCCCCACACTGCAGCAGGCAGGGAGCAGGGGTCACTGTCCCCCTCTGGTCCCCACAACCTCCCTACCATGGGTGGGAGAAGCAGAGCCCCCCCCCACCAAACCCATTCAGCCCCATGGAGGCTGAGCTGCCTGGGCAGAGCTCCCGTGACTTCATCTGCTGCCAGGTCCCAAAATAGCCCCTTGGTGCCACTTGGGTGAGCCTGAGTTCCCTGATGGGAACAGGACCTGGGATCCCTGGGTTAACCCCTGCTGTGCTGCAAGCAGAGGCTGCTCCACACCCTTCCCTGCTTGGGTTTGGTCCATCCTTGATCCCTCCCTTGCCTGGGCACGGCTTGGCCACAGCACAGCAGCGGGTGCTGCTCCGGGGCACCCTAAAGGATGCATGCAGGGGTGTTGGGATGCTGCTCACCCATGGCCCCAGGGAGGCTGGGGCTGCTTTGTCCCCAAGCCAGCTTGAGCTGTTTTCCAGCCTCTCGCCTTCCTGCCTGGCCCTGGCCAGATAAACATCCCTCCAGCTGCAGCCAGCCCCGCTGGCCGCACATGCTCGGGCCAGCCCGTCCATCACCGTGACCTTGGCTCGCTGGAGCCTGGCTGCTGCCAGTGGTATTTGGAGCAGGAGAAACAACGCTGGCAGCTGCCAACTCAGCCAGCACTAGCGCTGGACCCACTGCTCTGATGGGCATGGGTTGCCGTGGGGTTGGAGCCCACAGCTCCATCCATGCAATGCTCCTCGCCCGCAGGTGAAATGCTACAGCTCGGTGCAAGGCACCATCTATGACTACGGGGCCCTGACCATCGATGGGGACGAGTATATCCCGTTTCGGAATTACGCAGGGAAGATGGTGCTCTTTGTCAACGTGGCCACGTACTGAGGCCTCACCCTGCAGTACCTTGGTAAGGGTCATGTGGGGTATGGGCACACCAAGGGCCAGGGCAGGTGGCAGCATCCAAGCGTGTAGCCCTTGGCAGGTCCCTATGGTCCATCCTGCTCCCTTCCTAACCCAGCCCTGGCTCCGTTTGCCTGCAGAACTGAATGCACTACAAACTGAGCTGGGGCCCTACGGGCTCGTTGTCCTGGGCTTCCCCTCCAACCAATTTGGGAAGCAAGAACCCGGCCAGAACTCGGAGATCCTCCCTGCGCTGAAGTGAGTACTGGGGTAAGGGCTGTGGTCCCCAAAGCACAGGGCTTGGGGCTCCCCCTCATCTCTGTGCAGCCCCAAGCTGCCTGTTGCATGATGCTCACCCTCCCCTCACAGGTATGTCCGGCCAGGTGGCGGCTTCGTCCCCAATTTCCAGCTCTTCCAGAAAGGGGATGTGAATGGGGCCAAGGAGCAGAAGGTCTTCACCTACCTGAAGGTGGGTGCATGGCAAGGAGATACGGGGGCTGCATCCAGGTTGGGTTTTGAGGGGGGCAAGACACTGATGCTCTGGCTCCCATTGCAGAACGCCTGCCCCCCGGTGGCGGAGGAGTTTGGGAACCCCAAGAACCTCTTCTGGGAACCCCTGCGGAACCACGACATCAAGTGGAACTTCGAGAAGTTCCTGGTGGGCCCCGATGGCGTGCCCGTGATGCGCTGGTACCACCGCGCCAACATCGCCGTCGTGAAGAACGACATCATCGCGTACATGAGGCAGCGGCAGCTGCAGGAGCAGGAGCAGGACCAGTAGAGGCTGGAGCTGCTGGCTTGAGGGGCGCTTCTCCCCTTTGCTGGCACCCCCATGGCTGCTTTGGGGCTGGCTCCCCATCCCATCCCATCATACACCCCAGCAGCAGGAGCCAAACGCTGTCCCCTCCATCACTGTTATCTCTGGCACTCCCAGTGGCAGAGACCTCGATGATGGGAAGGGGACGTTCCCAATAACCCATATCCCACCCCAGCAGTGCTATCTCCTCCTGGCCCCCAGCTTTCCCGCTGCTCCATCACCCCACATTGCCGGACAGCAGGAGGATGCAGGGGTCGCTGCCCCTGGAGTGGAGGACCACGTCTCCATGAAGGCTCGGCCTGAAAGCCCCCAGCATGGGGTGGGCCAGACCTGATCCCACCGAGCACGGAGCAGCTCTTCAGTGCATTCAAGCTGCCCGTGGTGCCGGTGCAGAGACGCGCTCCTCTCCCGGTCAGGGGAAGCTGCCCCTTGTCCCCCAGCATAGAAATGCCAAATAAAGGCTCTGCAAATGTGCAATCCCACTTCTTGACCAGGGATCAGGGGGAAGAGTAGGGGGCACAATGGCCAGACTGGTGGTAGCAGGAGGGAGGGATGGCTCCCAGCCTGGACAAACACCCAAACATGGGTTTATCGTCACAGGCCAGCATTTGGGAAGAAGATGTGTGCTGGTGCAGAGCAAAAGGGGCTGGGAAAAGGAGCAAGGGACCAGCCCTCAGCAAGGAGCATGCCAGGGTGCCTGGCTCCTGCTGTCATGCACGTGACAGCCACACTCACACAAATAGGGCTGGTTATTTTTTTCCTCTCCCATTCCAGCCCTGTTTTCCTGGAGCAGTGTTTGCTCTGTGCAATTGCAAATGCTGGTCCTAAGGACACTGCTGCAGGGGAAGGCAGAAGGGGAAGTGGAGTGGGGAGTTCCCTACCCTGACAAAGGCAGAGGGTCATGAGAGGGGAAGGCAAGAGGCTGAGCCCAGCACCCAGAGGGGCATGGGGAACATGCACTTGAGGCAATAGATGCCGGAGTGCCCATGCAAGGGTTGAGGTCCCCTTGCTCTGGCCCCATGACTACACCTGAGCCCTGACAGCCCTCCTGGTGCCCACACCAAGGTTGCCCCAGGGGAAGCACCTTTTGGGATAAAACCAGAGAGACTCAGCTCCACTTCAGTCCTTAAATAAATACAAAGACACCACCCACCCTCACGCTGGGCCATGGCTGTGGCAGGCACCCGCCTGTGAGCGTGGGCTCTCCCACTGCTGGGAGCATCCCTGCTGGCACCCGCTCCTCCAAGGGCTGGACCGAAGCCCCTGGACCAGGGCAGCTCCTGGGAAATGCCGGCTCCTCTTCCCTGAAGACCTGGCTCAGGGCTACAGCGCTGCCAGGCCTGATGCCTCGTGGGGAAAGGGATGGGCGCAGGGCACCGACCCCGCCGTGCTGGCACCTCCGCTCCCTCCTTCATGCTCTCCTGCAGGGATGCACCGCGGAGCTGTGCACATTCACTGTGTGTCCATGCACAGGGAGAGGCAGCCGGAGGAAGCTCCTAGATACATACACACGGGCACACACACACCCCCTATTCCTCCTCTGCTGGTAGCGCAGTGCAGCTGGTGCTTGGTGTTAGGGCAGTCTGGGACCTGCCTGTTCTGAAAGAGAAGAGAGGTGGTATGGGGTGAGTGCAGCTCTGCATGCTCAGGTAAGCCCATAGGAGGGATGCTAGTCATGGACTAGCTGTTATCTCAAGTACTGATTGCCACAACCCCATGGGGTACTAGGGGCTCAGGCTCATGCTTGTTCTTCAGTGGCAAATGTTCCAGCCCTGCCCGTGTTCAAGGCCAGGCTGGACAGAACCTTAGGAAGGATCTGGTGTGAGGTGTCCCTGCCCATGACATGGGGGTTGGAACTGGATGATCTTAAGGTCCTTTCCAACCCAAACCATTCCATGATTCAGATGCTGCAGGGTTGGTTCAGGGGATGCAGCAGGGACCAACACCAAAGCAGAATCAGCCCCTCAGCTAAAAAGAGGTGTGGAAATGAACACTGCCTGGAAAGCTGTCTCCCCCCATCCCTCTCCCAAGCGTTGAGCCAACCACCCATGGTCCCAAGGTGAAGGACAGGCTCTGAGCCTTACCCAAGTCCTTGGGGACCTGTTTCACTCCAGCCACTGCTTGGGCATTCTGGCTGCGAGCCATGGCGCAAGGTGGATGCCAGGGGTACTCAGGCTGCAGGAGTAGATGAACAGGAGCAGTCAGTTACCAGGTATGTGGAGCATGAAGCTGCTCTCTGTCTGACTGCTGAGACATGAGGAGGAAGAAGGCTGAGCATTCACATGTCAACAGCACATGCGTGCTCAGCGAGTTGGTTGCTCAGCAGTGAGTCCCAGACCCCCTCAACACAGGACCCACTGCTCCCCCTGTGCTGGCACAGGCAGACACTCACCGGGGAGAAGTGCTGGAAGTTCTGTCCCGCTGTGTGCTCTCCCGGCATCACTGGCGGGTACCGGATCTGCTGCCACTCGTCAAAGCCATGGTACATGGGGTGAGCCACAGGGGGGCTGTACTGATACGGGTACACGGGGCAGGAAGGGCCCAGCGGGCCCTGCAGCGGCTCTGCATGCAGCCTCTCTCCAGATGCCTGTGAGGAGCCAGGAGAGATGGTGGGGAGATCTCCAAGGGCAGCCCACCACCATCACCCAGCTTGGAGCTGCACCTCTAGCATAGGTAAGAGGCTGGGGCAGGCCTGAAGCCCCCAGCCCCTCACCTAAGAAGGGTTTTTGCCCCATCCCCACCTGTTTGTGCTGTTTCAGCAGCTTCTTCAGCTTCTCCTTCTCCTCCTTTTCCCTCTGGCAGTCATCCTTGGAAGCTCGCAGCTGAGAGCAAAGGGGGTTAGTGCAGAGTCCACCCTACCCACCCCAGTGTCTGTAGTGCAAGGGTTGCTGCAATGCCCTGCAGAAAGGTGTGTGTGTCCCCCAGATGCCCAGGAGAGAGGCAGAAGGAAGAGACAAGTGAGGTGCTCTGATAGGGACAACCAGCAGCAAAATCAGCCCTCAGACCCTGCTCCGATGTTAGTACAGGGGCTGTGATACCGGGGACACATCCAAGTGGGACACCGGGTGCCCAGTGACACTGCTCACCTGGTTGCTGGAGATGACCAACTGCTTCTGCAGCTTCTCCAACTGCTGCTTCAGCTCTTCCTTCTCCTCATTCATCCTCTCCCTGTCACTCCGCTCCCTCTGGAAGTCCTCCTCAAAGATTTTCACCTGGTAGGAGGAAGCGATGTGTGTGCATCTGTTGAGGGCAGACATCTCCACAAGCACCCCCATCACTGTGGTACCATCCCTGACCCCATCAGCTACACCAAGCTGTGACAATGGGTTGGCACAATGGCCAACAGCTATGGTCCTCTCCCAGCTGAATGCCTGGAGGATGCTGAGCTTGGTCCCCACTTCCCACCACTGCAACACTGACACACACCAGGCTGCTCCCTGCTCCTGGCCACACCAAGCTCTTTGCCAGGGAGGTCCAGGACATGCAGCTCCCTCCCTGCCTACAGCGACTCTGCGTCCTGCTCTACCTGCTGCTTGAGCAGCTCATTCTGGGTCAACAGCTCCTGCGATGGCACCTTCCCTGCCGTCTCCATGGCACTGGCAAAGATGGGTGGTGGAGAGGCCTGGACGTTCAGAGCCTCCTCTAGTGCCTAGAGGGGAAGAGAAGCAGGGTGGTGGTGGTGTCAGAGTGAAGCACTTGTGTCCATGACATACCTGGAGGACCATGAGCACATGGATAGCAGGTAGAACTGAGCAAGAAGACTACAGACCCTCCCAAACCCCCTTTTCTGGGAGCCTGGAGTGATGAGTGGGGCACTGTTTGACATGAGCCCCTGCCTGGGCAAGGAGCTAGATAGGAGTGGGTCAATCAGGGTCAGTTTGGGATTTAAGACTGAAGAGGCTGGAGGACATAAACAACACTATTTTCAGTGAAGAGTTGTGGCCTGGCCCCCACCTTGTTCAGCCTCTGGATCTCCTTTTCCTGGTATTCCCGCTGCCTGGTGACCGGAGCCAACTGTTCCTGCAGGAACCGCATCCTCTGCTGCAGGTCCCTCACCTCCATGGACAGCCTCTCCTTCTCAGCCTGCAGGACCCAGCAGGGAGATCAGCCAGGGCTATAGGGCCAGCAGCTCCCTGCCACCCTTCCCATGGGACTCACCTCCTCTGTTTCAATCCGGGACTTGGCCAGCAGCAGCTTGCGGTCAAAATCCCTTTGCTTCTGCTCCCGCTCTGACTCCAGCTCAGTCAGTGCCCTGCGTGCCTCGGCCAGCTCCTGGTGTAGGTCCGTGACCTGCCGGGAGGGAGCAGGGATGTTGGCTTGCCTGGAGGAGCCATACTGGGGGGGAAGGAGGCACAGACAGCCCCAAACCTTCCCCTGCATCCAATCTCCTCCATGTCCCTGCACTCAGCAGAGATGTGTCCCCAGCACCCAAGCTCTACCTTCTGCTCGTACTTCTGCTTCATGGCTCGGAAGTGCTGATCCCATTGCTTATTCACCTCCAGCAGCTGCAGGGAGAGAGGAATGGCTGAACAGGAGCCCAATCCCTGCCTCGAGCCAGCCATGGCAGTCCCCAGCAGCCTCCCATTGCAAAAGCACCTTGTGGAGGTGCTGGATGGAGATCCCAGCTCCAGCAGCGCTTCCCTGCGGCTCCACAGCCCTGCCCCTGGTGCTGTCCCAGCACTGCCCGCTCCCTGGTCCTCACCTCCCTGCGCTGGTGCTCCAGGATCTTCACCTTCTTCTCCTTGGCCTCCATCTCTCCTCTGCCCGGCGCCTTCTCCACCGTGGCCCCGCTCTGCTGGATGCGCACGGGGGTATCCTCAGGGCTTTTGTGGAGGCTGTGCCCGAGGCCAGCTAAACTTGAGCCAGTTCCCTCTCACCACCTTCCCATCCCCTTGAGACCCTGAGAGTCCTACTGGTCACACTGGGACAGACCAGGAGCTCGATCAGAATGAAGCCACCTTTGCTGATGTGTCAGCGGGCTCCCTGCCTCCTTCCCTGCCCTCCCTGAGGGCAATGCTGCCTTCTCACCTGCTGCTGCTCCGCAGCTTCCCTCTTCCCACCATCCTGGCTGCCCAGCGTCACCATCCTCCGGAGTTCCTGGTTCTCACATCTGCGGGGAGGCAGGGATGGGTCAGTGGGAAGAAGCACTCAAAGCAGCCCTGTCCTCTTCCTCACCTCCCACCCTCACCTCAGCTTCTCCAGCGCCTGGTTTCTCTGCTCCAGGTCCCGCTCCAGCTTAGTTCGCAGCTCCTTGTTCTCACTGTGCAGCGTCTCACACAGTGTCTGGGGGATGAATACCAGCAGCATGAGGACCTTGGCCAGCTCCAGGAGCCCTCCTGGTCATATACCAAGCTCTGGCATGGAGCTGGGGGTCCACCTCCAGCTGGACAGGAGGGGGCTTGGTGGGATTAAAAGAACCCCCAAAGGGGAAAACCCCCATGAAGAGCCCATCCATCTCTCACCTACCTGCAGGAATGATGTTCTCTGCTCGTTCTTGTGCACCTTGGAAGCCAGGCGCTTGAGCTCAGAGGCCATGTAGCCCATGCGCATGAAGACCTGGTCCTTGCTGGCCTCCTTGGCACAGCCGCTCAGCGTGCTCTCCAGCTGCTGCAGCTGGGGCAGCAGGTTGGCATCCTCATTTGGTGGCTGCTCCAAGTCCTGGGGATGGGATGAAGCACCGTAACATCATAGAATCAGTGAGGTTGGAAGAGAGCTTTAAGATCATCAAGTCCAACCATTACCCCAGCACTGCCAAGACCACCACTAAAGCATATCACTAAGGGCCTCATCTACACAGTTTGTGAACGCTTCCAGGGACAGTGATGCCACCACTTTCCTGGGAAGCCTTTTCCAATTCCTGATTACCCTCTCTGTGAATAAATTTTTCCTAACATCCAAGATCAGTTTAAGGAGCATTGCAAAGTCCCCCCTTGGGCAGATCAGCCTCGACTCCCACCCATGGCTGTGGCAGGGGCCAGCACCAAGACACTGCAATAGCTCTTGGTATGCAGGACTCAACCCCTCCTTGAGCCCCCTGGCCAATACAAACAGGGATGCACAGCAAGAGCATGTCCCCTTACAGGCACTGTGCTGTATAAGCTGATGTTCGTCCCCCTTGGGCTCCCCATCTCTCCTCCCCTCCCTCCCAGCACACACAAAAAGCCAGAGCAGGACAGAGGAGGTCAGTGCCAACCAGGGGAACATTCAGATGGCTCCAAATGGAGCACATGCACATGCCTTGGCTGGGCAGACCATGTCAGCAATGATGGGGCTGGGTGACCTGGTCCTCCCATCTGGTGCAGGCGCCAGGAGATGGGTGTCAGAGCACTGCTGACAGCTCTTTGGGTCATCATAACCCTTCCTCTAACTGCCATGGGACATCTGGAGATGGGTGTCCCCATGCCCAGGCAGCCTGGCCTAGGTACCCAGGAGCCCTTGCCCTTGGAGGGCAGCCAGCACACTGCCCCCCCTCCCTGCCTTGGCCAGGCAAGTGGTATATTTATTCCTCCAAATCCCACAGGCACCACTCACCGCTCTCCCACTCTCCTGGGGAAACCCCTGCAATTCCACAGGGACAACCTCAAAGTCTGAAGAGGATCCCTGCAATGGAAGGCAGCCAGGTCAGGTCTCCTTGGGGAATGGCAACCCAGGATGCCCACCACATGAAGACATGGGGGAACACAGTAAGGAAGCTGACTCCTCCTTTCTAGAGGCTAAAAGCTGCCTCCTTTTGCTTTAACTAGATGGAGCTTTTCCCTCTGGCCATGCCAGCTCTCACATTCACCACACTCACGTTTGGGGAAGATTTCCGTGCTTCCACGTCCAGCTGGGCACTGCCTGGGACAGCCTGCGTGGAGCTGGGATCAGGGACAATGGCTGCAGAGAGGGGAGAGGATGCAGCCATGAGCCTTCTGGAGAGCAGCGCCTCTCCCTGCCTGGTGCAGGAATGCAGACAGCAGACACCCCATGGATGGTTTCTACCCCAGTCATGACAGCCTTCTTCACACCCTTTCGCTTCCCCTGCACCCAGGACCCTGAGCCAGCAGGTTACTCCTCCTCTGTAAGCCTTGTGTCTCCTACCTCCAGTTTCCACCAGATCCTCCAAGGAAGATGCTATCAGCATTTTGTTGTCCTTCACAAGATCCTCTGCCTTCTGCCTCAGCTTGGATGCCTCCATCTGGGACTCCTCCAGCAGCTCTCCTGTTGTGGGCAACAGAAGGATGCTCACCCACCTTCCCCAAGTACCTGCCATGCAGTATCCACCAACACTAAGAAGCTCCCTGCTTTGGTGAAGTGCCTTCATCATCCAGAAACAATTTATGTTGGCCAAATCCAATGGCAAAGCTGTTATCAGTACCTCACTGGCTGCAGAGTCCCCCATGCTGACACACAGATGCGGAAGAGCAGCGCTGCATCTCCTAGAGGTCTCCTCTGCCTCCCATAAGAAACAAATTTAAGCCTAGGTTGTGGACCTAGAGGTCCAGCCTGCCCACACTGGGATCTAACAGCAGCAACGCAATCCTCTCCACACCAGTGTGTCCCAGTCCCAGGTAGGGCCATGGTGACATGATGGGAGTCACGAGGCAGGTGGAAATTCAGCTGCAGAAGCGGGACACAAAAGCAGAAGCTGGGTCACGAGACCAAAAGCAAAACCAGGGCCGAGTGGGGGAAGGCAGCCAAGGAGGAGAAAGGGGGAGGCATGATTCAGCTGCAGTGTTTCGGTGACAGCACCAAGTCCCTAACACTGGGGTCTTTGAGAAGGGAAAAGCCCCTGACCCAACAGGGGTTGCAGAAGGTGGAGCTTCCATTAGAAGCAGAACAGATCCCAGCATCTGTGACCTGCCACTGCAGGGCTCCAAGGAGCTGACCTTGCTCCATCACTTGCCTTTTTTTTCCCCCCAGCCATTTACCCCACCAAAAAGCATCCCAGGAGTTCAGCAAAAGCCTTGCTCCCTTTGCACCCCTCTGTTAAAAAAGCCCAGACATTCCGCTGGATCCTTAAGGATGGGGACAGCTTTACTGCAGCCCCAGTGCCAAGACCCTCCGCTTCTTCTACCTTCCCATATGGAGCAAGAAACCCCCAGGCTCGGTGAGCACGGACTGAGCTGCCCCAAAGGCAAACCCCATCCCCATCTACACAGCAGTTACCGATTGACTTGATCCCCTGCATCTTCTCCTTCAGCCGGGTGTTCTCCTCCACCAGCCGCTCAAAGGCTGTGGCTCCATTCTCTTCTGAGCCCCCGCCAGGGTCATAGATGCGGTAGGGTCCTCTCCCTTCCATGCCCGCCATTCAGTCGCCTACCTCCGAGCCAGGCATCCCTGCAAGGCAATGGGGACCAGTGTCACCTTCCCCTGGCTCCAGACAGCACCGTGGTCCCCTGGTCCCAACTCTGTGGGGCTTTGGGTGCCATGGAAGTGCCTTACTGCTCACCAGCAGAGAAGTGTCCCAGGTGAAGGCAGTTCCCCTCCAGCCCCGCTCAGGGTGAACGTGCTGGGGTGACTCACAGCCATGAGAAGTGTCATGCGAGGAGGCATCACCAGCAGCCACGCTCAGGGCTGGCTCTCACCCCTATGGGTTTTGGAAGTCCCACAGGAGGTCACAGCATGGGCTGTTGCATCCCAGGAGAGATGGAGACCCAGCCCTGGAGCATCCATCCACACCAGTGTGGACCTGGGCACTGTTACCAGGCCATCCTGCTCACCACAGGGTATTTTGGTGGGGCTGGCTGGGGAGGGACAGTGTTCGCAGCTCCAAAAGCCTTAAATGCAGCTGGTGGGTGGTTTGGGCAGCACCAAGGGGGATGAGCCCCAGCAGCCAGGCAGGGACCTGCCCTGCCCCCTGCATCAGCCAGGAAAATCAGCTGCCAATGGCACAGCTTCCCTATTCCAGCACGGGAACAGCCACGCTGGGAGCAA
Source organism: Psittacus erithacus (assembly GCA_009867235.2). Classification (NCBI taxonomy): domain Eukaryota; kingdom Metazoa; phylum Chordata; class Aves; order Psittaciformes; family Psittacidae; genus Psittacus; species Psittacus erithacus. The sequence goes on along the minus strand of WYDI02022508.1, from coordinate 27,019 downwards.
AGTACAAGGAGGGCAAACACCTGCACACAGCATGCTATCTGCCCTTTTAATTCCTTGTGTTTGGGAGTGGCCTAAGGCCTCCCCATCACTGAGGTCTGGGCAGAACCAGGCCTCACCCATGTCCTGGGGGTGATAAGCTGAGAATTATCTCCCTTAATGACAGCCTGTTCTAAAGTGGAGCATTGCAGCAGCCAAGACAGCCCTGAGGGTGATGCCACATGGAGTGGGATGCAGCTTGGCGCACCCATGGGCACCCCAAATGCTCTTCCACCAGCCAAGGTGCTCAAAGTAGGAGAGGGTCAAGGAAAGGCATTCTGACAGGGGAAACGGGGTTAGCCCATACCCTGCACTACGTCACCATCACACTAATGCTCATGCCAGGAGTGATCCAGGCTGATCACTGGTTTAGGTGACCTGCCAAGGAGCAGCAGGGACTTTCCAGATGACAACTGTTACTTGGCAGCATCCCCATCTGGAGCAACAATTTACACCCACCTCGGCAGCAGGTAATTATACATGGCCTCACAGCAGCCTTGTTTTGGGGACATGCATCTGTTGTGGGGGTCTCACCATCCTCCTGCTCCGCAGGTGCTGCCATGCTCCCCATTGTCTGTGGTCCACATGGGGAGCTGCAGCCCCATCCAGCTGCAGCCCAGGCTGAGCAGGGGCTATTTCTGGAGCCCACAGCAGCTGACAGGAAGCTGCAGAAGCAGTTCCTATGTTGGGGGTCCTGGTGAGAGCAGCATCATCATAGCCAGTATGAAACCCCCCCAGCCTCCCACCATGGGATGGGGACCTACCAGTGGGCAGGACGGAGCCCAGTGTGGTGGCACACACATGGTCCAGGGACACGATGGCATCTCCACTGCAGTGAAGTCATACAATGGGTTGGAAGGGACCTTAGAGCTCATCCAGTTCCAACCCCCTGCCATGGGCAGGGACAGCTTCCACTAGAGCAGCTTGCTCCCAGCCCTGTCCGACCTTGCCGCAATACCTGCCTGGCCCCTGGATGGGGACAGTGTCACAGGCAGGCTGGGTACCTGAGCCTGCTTCTCAATGGAGTCTGGACACCACGTGCTGCTCCAGATCCCAAACCTGGGGCTCTGGGAAGAGTGAGCTAGCAAAACGATCCTGCAGTGAGCATCTTGTGGGACATCCATGTCCTCCACTGGCATGAACCAGTGGGTCAGGGAACGTGGGGACAAGCTGCCCTCTCCTGTGATATCCTGAAATACCAAACCCCTGTTTTCTCGCACTCCAGACCCCAAACCAGGAGGTTTTCCGCCTTGCCCCACAGCACACATGGAAGGTCTCCTGCTCCTGCAGGAAACGCTCAAACCTGAGCCCCCTGCATCAACCATCTTGCTGACCAGCAGAGCTCTCTCCTTCCAGCCAGATGGAGCCACCAAAAGCTCTGCTATTCCCAATTCTCAAGGTTTTAACAAGGATTTTCCTACTCAAGGTCTGCACCCAACAGGGAGATAACAGCAGAGTGGCCACGGGAGCTGCTTTCAACAGCAGCCAGGGAGTGGAACTGCACTATCTCCAGCTGACAGAACCATAGACCAGCCACAAATTCACCATCAAACAAGACCCAGCAAGACGGAAGGGTTTCTGCAGCATCACTGCTGGAGTCAAGGAGGGTTTGCCCGTGGTCAAAGAACAGCCTCATTTCTGCAAGGAGCTGCTGGGACTGAGCTGTCACCTTGGGAACAGGACCTTGGACCAGGTCACTGTTCCCAGTCCTGGTTTGGTTTTTCCTTAAGAGTTCTGAGAGGTGAAATTTGCAGTGACAAATCTCATGTTCCAGTAAAAACACCAGGGGAGAAGAAAGAGGACTACAGACCTGCTCCTGACCATGGTTAGGAACAGAGCAAACATGACTGCCACAAACTCCACAAGAACCCACTGAGAACCACCCGAAAACACTTCTCTTTTTATCAACCAACAGTCTCTAAGCTAATCCATCAGTATTGCACAGCCCTGAGGGTTGAGGACCAGCCATGGACCATGGCTATAGCTCACAGGCTCCATGCCCAGCCACCGGCAGAGGCTGGCAGACACCATGGTTGCTGGTTGCACGCAGGGCACCAAGACCTGGAAGTAGTAAATTCTTATGACAACTCAGCAGGAGAGAATGAGAGAGTGAGTGGGGAGGGGAGACTCCGAGGGGAAGATGAAAGCAGGGGAGTATTTAAATCACTGTGCTGCGGCTTGAGAGTGACCTGGAACAGCCAGGCACTGCCACCCAGGAGGATGTGCATCACCACCATGGCCACCAGCATCATAACCAGCACACCAACCACACAGAACCAGCAGAAGGAAATGATTCCTGCTTTAAAATGACCAACAAAGATACAAAGGCAGAGGATGTGAATCCTGCACAGTGAGTGGGCTGGCCCTGCTGGAGGCCTGCTTGCAGCGGTGAGCCCCAGCGTGCGGACCACCCTCTGAAGCCACAGGCTTGGCAGCCTGGCAATTCCCATCCCATGATCCATGGTGGGGGCTCAGCCCAGCCCGAACAATGGGGTTTTCCTTACCCCAGCATGAAACATTCCCAGGAAGTCAGTCCCAGCCAGGGCTGCACAAAGTGAAAGCAAATCCCGGCAGGCTGCCAGCATTGATTTCCCATGACTGGGGCTGCTGGGCCCCCACATCCCTCTTCCTCAGAGGAAAAGCAAAAGCCACTCGGACTCCATGGAGGGATATTTTCTGACTGATCATTTTGCTGGAATGTGGCAGAATGCCACAGCGCTCAGCCCAGTTCCTTTTCCTCTCCAGAGCTTCAGCAACTCCCCAGACCAGGAACAACCACTCCTGAGCTGCTGGTCTGGTCTCATTTTCAGGGAAGCAAAAGCAGAGCTGGTTTAAGGAGGAAGCAATAATAAGGAGACCTTCTGGGCACTGCAGTCTGCTAGGCTGGGAGTAATAAAAGAGGAGGAAAGCAGGCATTGCAAGGCTCAGGTCTCAAAGGGAAAGGTCTGAACCTCTGCTTGAAGCATTCTTCTTCCCAACCTGGCTAGCTGCAGAGAGGGTGGGAAGGCAAGAGCCCCATCTGAAATGCAGCAGATGTTACAGATGTCCTCCAGCCACAAATCCCACCCCTGCCCGAAAAAAACAGCTCCTGCAGAGGCGTCACAAAACAACCTGCTTCCGGAGCCTGCTCACAAGGGAAATAAAGCATTTCCCTGTTCGGAGCCAGGTTTACAAACACGGGTAACCACACAGAGCTGCAGAACTCCTCACTAGGGGCCCAAACTCCAGTGCCAGCAGGACACGCAGTCAGACTTGGTGCGGGTGCTCCCCTGGGCAACAGAGTGGTGTTTTATGCAAGACCCTGTCTTCTGCTTCAAAGACATCTCATTTCATGCTGCCTGCTCTGCTTCTTCCCCCTGCACCATGGCTGCTCTTCACAGCACTCAGCAGCAGAGCAAGGCAATAGCTACCCCTTTCCTTGCAGCTCCAGCACAAATCAACCTAGCGCACATCAGCCAAGCAGCAGCAGCCAGTGGCACCACAAAGCTCCATCAGCAAAGCTACATTTGTTACCCAAAACCAGACTCTCACTGTTGCTTTAAAGCGAAATGTGCAATGCCACCAGAGTAGATAGTTCAGCTTCCTCCACCCACAAGTGTTTTGTACCAGCTGCTGGCAAGCCATGACCCATGGCCCTGTGCTAAACAGGTCTGTTTGGCGTAGGCCAGGTCGAAAGGGCATCGTGGGATTTCTTGCAGAGCCAGGAATGATGCCAAAGGCTGCAAAGAGCCTCTCCTCTTCTTGTTTACTTCACCTCACCATAGAGCTCACAAGCACACACCAGGCTGGAGTCTTCCTGCCTCCAGAACTCACCCCAGTGCCCAAAGTCTAGTCTCCTGGCTCCTTTGCCAGCACTCTCAATGAAACGTGCCCTCCAAAAGAGCTTGTGGCAGCAGACAGCTCTTACCCAAGCAGCTGGAAACAACAAGCTGAAGGGGAAAGGCTGTATTTGCCTCTTTGATACAGGGAGCAACCTGTGCCCAGGGGCAGAGAGGAACGGGACAGCCAGATCTCCAAAAGGCTGCAGATCCCCACCACGTCCCATCGGGAGCTATCCTCACCCAAAAGCAGAGCTGACAATCAGCATCCTTTCTTTCCCTTTGCCCTCAGTACAGGCCTTAGCCTGGAATTGAGGGAGGGAAGCATGACGAGCCAGCTGTGCACCAAAGGAGGAAGAGAGGGGGGGTTAGGATGCTGCCATTCCCTCTGTGGCTATTCCAGCCTCTGGATCCGCATCCCATATAAATACGCACCGCTGGAGCAGCGGCAGGACGGGAAAGAAAGGCTCAAAGCGGAAGAAAAACAGGAGCTCGGTGTCCCTGCCCAGGAGCGGTCCGAAGGCAGATGCGTGGGCCCGGGGGAAGGCCGGGGTTGTGTAAGGCTGAACGAGGGCACAGCCGCCCCAGGGTTTCGACCCCGGCGTTCCAGGGCGCCGGTACCGCCCGGACCGGGAAGGGACAAGCAGGGATATCCCTCCCCAGCACCTCCCCACCGCGGCATCCCCAGGCTCCCACACCCCCAGCCCGCCCCTTCGGGAGCGGCGACAGGAGCCAGCAGCGCCTGCCCTGCGAGGGGGGAAACTGAGGCACGACAACGACTATCGCGACCCTCAGGCCGGCGCCGGGAAGCGATCCCCGGGGGACAGCACAGCCCCAGACCCCTCCGCTGAGACCAAGAGTCTCAGAACCATCCGGATACAACCAACACGCAGCCCCGAGCCCCCACCACCAGCACCCTTCGCTGTACTCGGCGCAACCCCCCCCGGTGCCCTATAAGACCCCAATGCCGCATGCAGGGCCCGTCCCCCCGAGGGCAGCAGGCCCCATAGGGCTCCCCGCTCACCTGCACCCCGCAACGGAGCCGCTCCGGTGCTGCTCCCGGCGCCCGCACGGAAGAACCGAGGAACAGCGGAGGTGCGGTGGGAACGCCCCTGGGAAATTCCCATCCTGACGGACAGGCGCGTCAGCCAATCAGCGCGGAGCAGAGGTTATATAAAGGGGAGCGGGCAGGAGAAGGTGCTCTGTCATGGCGGGGCGGGTGTTCACTGTGTGGCTCCGTTCTGAGGGGGTCCGCGGAGGTTCCGCGGAGCCACCCGGCACAGGGCGGTGGAAGGAGCCCGCCTGGCTGCCCTTCAGGCGGGGTGTCCGCTCGCTGGGCAGCGGCAGGCCCGAACGCGGCAGCTTATCGAGAGACAAAATGGCGGGGCTGAGGACAGGGCAGGGCCCGGCGCGGCGCCTCCCTGCCGGTGGGGTGCAGCCGGGTTGGGGTGCGGAGGGACGGCGGAGGGAAGTGCCGTGATGAGGATCCTTCAGCACCGGTGCGCTTCCCTTCCCTCGGCAGGGAGAATTCCCCACCGTGTGCGGGTCCGAGTTAATGTTACACAAGGAAATAGCCCCAGCCGGAGAGGTTGTTACCGGGAGCCTTCTCTGTGCGGCGGCTTTGCATACTGTGCATTCATGAACAATAGAGCAAGAACCACAGGGATCACCTTGGGTTTATGTAGCTCTTTAGGACTCTGCTGTATAGCTACCTGATTCTGGGGTTAGTTTTGCCAAAAGGAAGGTGTTACATATATAGTAATTATATAGAGATATATATGTGTGTGTATGTGTATGTATATATATATATATAAAACAAAACCAAAAAGCAACAAACCAGTAGCAAAGGAACTTCGCTGTAAGCAGACACGCTGCTGCTCCCTGCTTGTACTCCTGACATCTCCTTAGGTAACTGCTACTGGGATCACAGAGGTGGCCTTCACTGGAGATCATGCTGATTCCAGCTCTCCCAGCCCCGGTATTCCTGCTGAGCTCTGTTCACATGGTTCCACTGCTTCTGGGTGATTCGATGTTTCGGGTTGTAAAAATGAAAACCAAAATAACCCAAACCCCTTTCCCTGACTGCTCTTCAACCAAGACATCACCCTGGCAGCCGGGCTGGGTTATGAGACAGCTCAGAGGGTGCTGAGATCCCGACATGCTCTTTAGCTCTGCTTATGTCTTGATGTCTCAACTGGGGGACAAAACAACAGGACCCCACACAGGCAACATCTCTTTTGTTCCCCAAAGAGCTTGTTTTACCCCAGCAGCCCAGTGCTATTCTGTAAACCCTCAGAAAACCTGGTTTCAGAGCTAAACTTAGTCCCACAGGACCAGAAAGCATCTTGTTCATGAGATAACGCCTCAGCTTGCAGTACAATAGCCAAACCCCGTTGTTTCTACAAGGAGAGAAGGCAGAGTGGCACGGTTCAGCTTTACAGCACTGCCTGCCTCTCGCTCCACCTTGGCCATGCTCACACTGATAAAAGCATCGCGGTACTCACCCGGCCGGGTCACGGAGGGGCTTGGGGCATGGCAGCCCTTTTGGGCAAGGCGCTCTCCAGCTGCGATCTCCAAACGCACAGGAAGGCCGGCCCAGCTGAGCTTACTTTTAGGCATGGAGAAGGGGAATTCCCCATGATGGAGGTCCCAGACAGCCTCAGCGTGGTTTTGATAAGGAGCCAGGCGCCGCTTAAAGGGCTCTCTTGTGCTGTTCCTTCCAGGGGCTTCTGAGCCCTGTCAGGTTTAGTCAGCAAAAGGAGGGACCGGGGTGGGGGGGTATCTGTCATGGAGGCTGTGATTCACTTTTGGACAATGGGAGAGCCTGGTTACATCATGCTCCTCACCTTGTGAGTGGCTTCTCTGGGTTTGCGAACACACTGTGCTTCTCCCCAGGGACTTTAGACAGGCACTGTTATTGTCCCATGCGTGTTTCCTTCCTTTTCTCCTCTTATCCCTGGAATTAGAACAGGACATGTTTTCCCAGGGGAGTCAGGAAGAACTGGCTCTGCTGGTGGAGCCGGAGAGGTGATGAGACGCCAGGGTTTCAGGTAGTCCTTGGAAACCAGCCATTAAGAGAGCTGATGGTCAGAACCAAGGCTGGTGCTGGGATAAACACCAAGGATTTAAGTGTTCCTGTTTTACAGAGGCTGATTCCAGCCCCTCAGCAGCAGGAGTTGTACCTGGCAGGAGGTTTGGTCTATGCTTGCTGGGTGTGAGTTGCGAGGCCTGAAGAACACACTATTAGTGCAGCTGGTTTGGGTGGCAGGAGCCATGGGGTGCTTGGCAGGAGGGGTCTGGGACCTTGGTACCCATAGAGGGGCTCAGTGAATGCTGTGCTCTCACCCAGTGCCTGTCCTCCTCTCCAGCCAACTGCTCTTTGTGTGACCTGAGGTCACCCACTTGGGCTGGTCCAAATGCCAGGACAAATCTCACTGTGAAACCCAAAGGAACCATTGGTCCTTCCTCATTCCTTAAGTCCCGCTGTGCTCTCTGGGGAGAAAACTCACCTGACAGCAGCTCTGATTCACGAGGACGCCTGCCTGGCTGTGAAGATGTGTTCAAAGCTGACACTTTTACATACTTTTACATACTAGAGGGATTTTTTGGCATGGAGAATGAGTTCAGCACCTTAATCAGAGGCTGATTCACATGGAGGCACCCTGATTGCTTCTGTATTTGTGCCTGTGCCATGAGAAATGGGGTGAGAAGGAGCACAGGCTGCAAATGGAGGTGATGGAGCTCTCCTGTCCTCTGCTCCTGCTTGTTTCAGATCAGGTCTAGCATCCTTCAGGTTGACCCCACTTAGGGATGGGCAGAATGAGCCTTGTGCATCTCCAGTGTTGCAGATCCCTAGTGGAAGTGTCCCAGCAGCTCCAATAAATCCACCTGCCCTCAGTGCTGTGGGGTGAACGGAGCACATTGGAAGCACGATGGGATGCTGGGGCCAGGCAGGGCCCGGCTGTCATAGGTGGCTGTACCAGGGCAGCTGGCCCTGGAGCAAGGTGGGAGCAGCCGGTTTGGCACAGCACCCCGGGGCTGCTCATGGGTTCAGCTCTTTGGGGTGCTGCCAGTGGGTGCCTCTTGGCATCAGCAGTGGGTTTCACTGGGGACTGCTGCTTGTGCCGCGCTGGTCGGATGCATCCTGGTGCTCCGCAGTGGAGGGAAGCAGAAGGGCAACAGTGACGCTGTGAGAGCAGGGAGGAAGCTCCGGCCGCAGAAGGGGATTTCCAGAACATTGTGATCTGCTGCCTATGCAAATCAGGAACTCAAATTAACCTGGCAGGATGGGAGGGCTCTGGGATGGAGGGCAGGGGAGGGAGCCTGGCAAAGGGAAGGGAGCCGGGCAGGAAGCGGGATAGGCGAGGGGTCAGCGGAGGGATGGAGAAAGGAAGCGATCTCCCCTGCTTTCACAGGGGTTGGAGTCGCACCATGGCTTTCCAGGGATGCTGGGCTACTTTGGCTTTGCTGGGTTTAGCCTTCCCCTGAGCCAGAGCTCCCTTCTCCCTCTGCCTCTGGCAAGAGAGCAAGGGCTCAGTGTCTGCGCCACAGGAGATCCTCACTTCCTGCCTTCTTCCACAGCCTCTCCATAGTCAGCAGAGGGTGGGGTATGGCAGGACCTGGTGCAGCCCCACAATGGATATGCCAGGAGCTGTGGGAGCCAGATCCAGGAGTGCTCAGAGATTTCCTGACATGCCTTAAGCTGGGAATTATTTGGAGTCCCGATTTGCTAGATCAGGAACAGCCCCAGAGGGGATTTCCCCCTCTTCCTCTCTCCCCTCTTTGTGTCTCATTCAGTTGTGATGCCTGAGGAAAGGGCTGGCCAGCAGTCATCATATCCTGGAATGCTGGCTCCTGGGATGAGTGTGGGGAGATCAGCCGTTTCTCCAGCCTCAGCTCACTGTGGGGACAGGCTGCCCAGCGGATCTGAGGGGCAAGGCTGCTTCTTCCTTCTTTGGCTTGGGAAGAGGAAGAGCTGAAGAAGAAATCTGTGCTGGCTCCCAAGGCTCAAGGCTGGGATTCTCCACTCTGGCTGAGATGGAGGTGGCTCATTGATGTTTGAGCGTCTACACCAACATCCCGTGCGTCTCTTCAGATGCTGCTCCTCCCAGGGTCTGGTAGTGAAAAGGATCTGCGGTGGCCCCTGGAGCTGACTCAGAGGGAGAGGCCTGACCCTGTGCACACGAAACACGGGCTTCCGGGGTTTTTGGGATGTCGCAAGCTGTGAAATCTGGTGCTGGCTTTGCCTGGAAGCGAGTCCTTGCCCCCAGCGCTGCTGGTCAATGTGCACACAGCCGGGACCTGGTGTGTGGGTCCCAGACCCTGGCAGCAGCATCACTGCCTGTAGGCTGAATGAAGGGTGGCCAGCTTGACCTGCCTGCAGCAGGTTACACTGACTCTGTCCCACATCCTTTCGAAGGTGACAGGTCATATGTAACCTTCTGGCTGCCACTCCTCTGTGCTTCATACTGGGTTTCTTCCACTCCTCTGTGCTTCTCCATGTCCCACAGCCTGTCGTGGTGCTGCCAGTCCCTGTTTCCCTCCTGGTTCTTTTGCAATCCTAACGCAACACCCCTACCCAGTGCCTCTTCCTTCCTCATGGCTGCTTCTATCCAGAGCATCTCATTTCTCTGGGCCTGGCATGGAATCCTCAGGCTCTTCAGCACGGGAAGGCAGCAGGAGTTTAGATCAGTTGGCAGCAGGAGATGCATTTACTGTGATGCATGACACCAAACAATGTGACTCTGGTATCTTGTTCTTATTGTAGGAACAGCCGGCAATGGGTGCCAGGGAAATTCCTGGCTTTGGGACTGGTGTGCTGGGATCAGCCAGGATTCCTGGCAGCGGCATCCTCCCGAGGGGCTGCCTGGTCTTACTTGTGTTCCTGTGCCAGTCACAGGCTTATAGCAGTCATGGCACAGCCGTAAACCTCACTGGAGTGTTTGTGCCTGTGCCCATGGAATACACCTACATAGCCCAGGAATAGGGATTTTGGCAATAGGAAGGAGGCAGGATGATGACTTATGTTTCGTAGCCCTGTGCTAATGCTGAGCAGATTTCCCTCCCCTTGCTCTGGAGGAGTAGAGCTCCAATGCCCTAAATCTGCCTCTCCCTGATGGCTCCTGAGTCCCAAAGCATCCTTGAACGTTGGAGCTGGGCCCCTGAAAGCACCATTCCCATCTGCAGGGACTGCCCACTGTGGTTGCTATGCCATGCAACACAGCCTCACACGCCTGCTGTGACACAGAGCTGCAGTGCTGAGCTGCAGGAAGAGGTGGCAGATGAAGATCAGGGGCTATATCCTGCCTTCAGAACATCTGCAGCAGGTTCCTGGCCACACAGGAGGCTCATAGGCTGCTGCGGACATGGGATGGGTTCAGCCCTCCCTGAACGCTACCTGTTCCTACTTACAGCAGTGAGGCAGAGAAACCCAAATCTCTATGGGAGAGGGTGAAAGAACTTCAGCCAGGCCATTTTGCCCCTGAGAGAGGTGATTTTGGTACAAGGGGATGTTTTACAGGAAGGCATCAAGGGAATTTTAAGTGGGATAACACCCAGCTGAGTTTTTCCAGCTTCCCTGTTTTGCCCCTACATGTTGGTGCTTCTTGACCTCAGCTGGTTTTGAAGGGTTATGGTAATATTGTGTTATTATTCCTAACGCTGCTTTGATATCTTGAAGGTGAAGCTCTCCTCACCCAGCTGTTCTGAGGAAGACTCGGGCATTCAGGACTTTTTGTTCTGACTTGGAAACAATTGAAAGTGCTGGAATTTCCCACTTTTGGAAATTCCAGTTCTTTTCTCCTGGGCGCTGGGGGAAGTGCAAACATCAACTGGGGGTGTAGCCTCTATGGCATGTGTGTTTTGACTCTCGCTTCAGCAGCTTGAAAGCACAGGAAACCGCGTGCGAGGACGGATGGATGCCATCGAGCTCGATTTGTATCTCTGGTTTATGAAAGCATCATCCACACAACGGCACGAACCCTGCCAGGGGTTTTCAGAGGCAGGGAATGCTGCAATGTTGTTCAAAGGGCATTTGGGGTCCCTGCAGTAGCAAGGAGACACTGAGACTCCTCAGCAAGGGCTCAATCCCACCCAAACCTGCCCCAATAAATCAACTGCTCTCACCCCCTGGTCAGCAACAGTAAGGTTTTATTTGAGATCTAAAATTGTCTTTTCCATCTGGGTAAATTCCTGGGTTAGTGGCATGTTGGGTATGAATTATTGTGCACATCTCCCTACCCAGAGCCCTGTGCTCCCCTCCCCAAGACCCCACTTGCAATGTGGTGCTGCTTTCATCCTCTGCAGGAAGCCCAGTGTCCCCCAAAACCCCCGAAGCTGCAGTGACATCAAGGCAGTGGGTGCATGCGTGCTGGCTCAGACACGAAGAAGGGGCTCCTGCAGCCACCTAGTCCTCCCCTCCACACAGGGCCAGCAGAGCCGTGCGGTAGTCACCAGAGGTGTCCTTCTGCAAGAGGGAGACCCATGTCAGAAAACTGGGAAAGCCCAGTTCAAGGCACGGGGAAAGAGTATTTCCATGCACAGGCATCTGTGCAGCAGTGGAAGATATCAGCACATCCCTTCTATAGCCAGAAATGCCAACACTGGAGCTGGTTGGGGTACTTCTCCTTCCCCAGGTGATGCTCGACCCCTGCGCCACTCATAGCTATGGACCCTACAGGACCAGGAGCCAACCAGACAAGGTGACAAACCAGGGAGGGATGCCCGTGTGCCCTCACCTCAATCATGCGGTGCAGAGATTTGTCGAACAGGTCCATGAACTCGCCCCGGATGTTGAACAAGTCAATCTCGCTCCGGGAAACCATGATGCGGGTGAGGGTCCTCTCATCTGTGCCAGCTCCCTGCAAAGGGGAGCTTCAGCAAGTAACGCCAGAGGCCCTGGGGCTCGGGGACCCTCCTGGCATCTCCAGCACAGCCCAAACTGGAGACTGACTCCAGAGGAGAGCCACAAAAATCATCAGAGGGCTGAAGCACATTACCTATAGGAAAAGGCTGAGAGTTGGGTTATTTAGCCTGGAGAAAAGAAGGGTCTGGAGAAACATTATTGCAGCCTTTCAGTACTTAAAGGGAACTTACAAGATAGGGACAGACTTTTTAGCAGGGCCTGTATCGATAGGAAAAGGGGTGATAGTTTTAAACTAAAAGAGGGGAGATTTAGACTAAATACAAGGAAGAAAGTTTTACAATGAGGGTGGTTAAACACTGGCACAGGCTGCCCAGAGAGGCAGTAGATGCCCCATCCCTGGAAACATTCAAGGCCAGGTTGGATGGGAACTCTGAGCAACCTGGTCTAGTGGAAGGTGTCCCTGTTCATGGCAAGGGAGTTGGAACCGGATGATCTCTAAAGGTCCCTTCCAACCCAAACCGTTCTGTCATTCCCTGGTGTGTCCTCAGACACATGCTGAACTTGCTCCTGACAAGACACAAGCCTGTCACATCTCGTGCTAATCCCAGAAAGCTGATGGGGTACTGGTTTGAGCTCAGCCCTGCCCTGCTCCCTCAGGGATGCACAAAGCCCATCACTGCCATGGGGTTAAATCAGAGATTCCCAAATGGTGTCTGCCCTGCACAGCCCCTCCTGCATCTCAGCCCCAGGAGAGCCCCTCTGCACCTTCATGGATTTGTAGAGCTTGTCAGCGAAGAAGGCCGGCTTGTTCTTCACACTCCGCACTGCAACACATAGAGGGGAGAGGTGGTGAGCTCCTGACTCATGACACCAAGGGGACACATCACAGCAAAGAGCTGTGCCACCCACTGGGTCAGCTGCAAACCCTTCTTGGTACAAGGATGCAGGCTTGGCCCCACAGGACACCCTCATCCCATGCCACACTGTGAGCATCCATGGCCCAAAGGCAGCAGCAATTTGCTGTCATGTAGCCTTGGCAGAGGCAGGTGAAGGGACTGCAGCCCTCAGGGGAGCCCTGCCCTGATGGAGCAGCTTCTGGGCACTGACCGATGGCCAGGAAGGCATCTCTCACATCTCCGGACATCCGCTTCCTGATGGCGTGCTCCACGTCGTGGTTGGTCAGTTTGATGAACTCCTGAAACACTGGAGGTGGGCAGAGGAAAAGGTCACTGCTGAGCGGCTCCATCCCAGCCCTGCACACCTGGGAGACTGAGCCTCAACCATGGACCCCAAATGCAACGCCATGCCATCTCCTCCCACTGTTCAGCCTCATACTCTGGGAGATCCCAATCTCCTGCTGCCCAGGAGTCCCATCCAGCCCAGAGGAAAGCATTTGTGTTGCAGTGAAAGGTCCAGCATCAGCGGAGGAACATGGTCCTACCTCTGCGGAGATGGGGGTAGCTGCGGGTGCAGAGGATGCTGAGGAAGCGGGTCTCCAGGGAGTCACTGGAATCATTGCTGGACACATCAGCAAGTTTCTGGGAGAACAACCGAGAGTAAAGTGGGAGGCAGGGGAATGGGCATAGCAGAGAGGGACAAAGATGCCAAACAGCTCTTGCTGGGACAACCAGTCCTGAACACCCTATTGCAAAGGGGGCAGCCTCTTATGAGCAGGGAAATAGTGTGGGGGGGTTATTTTGAAGAAACAAGAAACAAAACAAAAATCCAACCCCAAAAAAGCCCTTTGCAATGCTCATGGTTCAGGCTTTCTTCTTTCTTTTGGGGAGGATGTTTTGAGGATGACCAGTATCACACAGGGAATTCAGAGCTGCCACACACAGGAGCCCACCCTCCACCCTGAGCAACAGCAGTGTTGCCCATGGGTGAGACGGCTGCTGCAGGGCTCAGCAGAGAGGCTGTACTCCACATCCATCAGGCTACTGCTGTAGAATTCCCCAGTTCCCACTTGCAGTGAGCCAGGGAAGCCAGCCCAGAGTCCCACAGTGCCAGGAACATGGGTCTTGCATGCATGATGCATGTCCCCAGCCCTCCCAAGGGCAGGAAGGTGGCTATGTCTCTCCTGCCCAGTGTACAGAGAAGTGTCCTCATGCAGGTCTCATCTGTCCCCTTGTCACTCATCCTGATGCAAGCACCCTGGAGCCCCAAGCAAGCAAACACAAATGCGGTCAGAGGAGCCAGTATATGGGGCTGCTATTCCCAGCTCCAGCCTTGCACCCGAGGACTGCAGTATCCCCTCAAACATGCAGAAGGCTGAGGAGTGAAAGGGCAGGCACTCACCAGGGTCTCAGCAACGACCTGGTGGAGAGAAAGAGAGAGACAGGAAGACAACAGGGTCAGAAGATGCTGCTCAACCTTTATCCTTCCTTGACAAAGCAAGGGAAATCTAGCAAAATCCTCTAAAATGACCTGTCCTCAGCTCCCCTGCTTCCCTGGGAGCGGACCTGATCTTAGGACCTTTGTCTTCCTCCAGTTTGGCCTCTACACCACTAACTGGGGTGGTCTTTGGCCAGACAAAGTGAGCCTCACACATCTGGGGCTTGGGTACCAGCCTGTTCCTCCTCCGGGAGCATCCTTGCCTGGCCCCTGACTCACACCAGCCTCTGCACAGGAGGCAGGAGGAAGGAAAGGGGTTTCCCGGCTGCATTGTCCCTGTGTGCGTCATCCCTGGCTCTCTCTTTCTCTGCAGCAGGTCGAGGTGAGCAGCAGCACATGCAGCAGGATGCAGGCAGCACAGCATCTGCTCCCTCTGCCGGCAGCATCCCTGATGGGAGAGCTGGGAGCGTGCTTTGGAGCAAGCAGTGCTGGCACAGGACAGCCAAGCGAGAGCTCAGGTTTGGCTCTGCACCAAGCTTCCCCTTTTGGAAGGGACTCGTGCCGAAGGGACAGGAGGCCAAGTGCATAGCCCCAAGGTCACAGGTCTCCTAGGAGCGGAAGCTGAGCCAGGCAATGGAGCCTCAGCACCCCCTGCATCATTTCTGGCTGCTCAGCCTTCCCCTTCCAGCCCTGGCTCAGCAGAGCCCAGTAAAGATGAGGCAATGGTTATGGGGCTGGTAGGGTGAAAAGCAGCTTAGACTTCAGTGCTACCAACAAAGAGGTGTGTGGCTCCTGCAGACCAGCCCAAAGCTGCCTCTGAAGCTCAAGTACCAAATTGCAGCATCAGTGTGTGTTACTGGACCCCACAGTGGCAGCTCTGCACAAAGAATGGTGCAGTCCCCAGCTGGGAGCTCCCAGTGCTGCTCTCATGGTCTGCAGCTCCCCCGTGCATGGTGCAGCATTGCCCAGGGCATCAGCAACCAGGCCTGGGAGCTTTACCTTGGAAAGGTGTCACGTCCCCTGGCATCTCCCCCTGCAGCTTACAGACACTCTGCCCCAGCAGCATTTACTTCCCTGAGGATGCCATTTCCAGACCAGGGGATGCAACATCCTCATTTGTTCTATGCAGAGCCTGTCACAGCACTGCCAACACGGGTCTTACCTTAGCATCTTCATGTGCCTGTGTGAGGTTCTCTGGTCCTTCATCGCGGTTGCCCTGTGTTCAACACAAAAATCATGGAGCAGGAGAGAGGATATCTCCTGGGAGAGCCCCAGGTGAGGGGATGACAGCATCATTGCCCAGCCAGGCAGTGATGCTCTGTCTCCACCATAGCCACCATCCATGGCAGGGAGGGGACAGTCCCCAAGGAGAGCCACTCTTACCAGAGCCAGGGAGACGAGAATCCTCTTGAAGTGCCCTGATGTGTCAGAGCTCAGATCATCTTCCAATTGCTTGTTGTAGGCTGTGGAGAAGGAGAATGTCTGAGTCCTGCTCCCTGCCTGCAGCTCTGCTTCCCCCCCACCTGGCTGATCCCCATGGGGCATGTGGATGGTGATGGCCACCCTCCAGTCTTTGTATTGCTGAGGCAGATGTCTCCATCTGGTATTTCCAGGGCTGGGGAGGAAGGGATAAACTCAGCAGCTCTAATGGGCATGTGCACAGCCTCTTGCTCCAGGTGCTCCCAAGGGGAAGGGATCATTGAGAGTGTTCTCAGGGAGGAGACATCAGTGGCAGAGCTGGGATACGTCACTGTGACATGGAGAGAGGCCAGGACCAGTGCTCTGCTGGGGGTGAATGCCCATACAGCCTATTTAAAACCATGGGCTCTGTGGGGGAGAAGAGGCTGGGGATTTAACCCAGCTCACAGCTTGTGTTTCCCTTGGAAGGAGGGGTCATGGGTGGAAAGAGAAGCGCACAGTGTGGGAGCATGAGAAATCACAGGATGGATTTAAGGGCTCTTGTCGGCACCATCCCAGGTTTCCACTTCTCTTTCATAAGGTGTTGGACATGGGGAAGAGCTGCTCTTGCCTGGAGGCACTAAAGACCTTCACAGCACCAAGCCATGCACCCAGAGACAAGAATTGCACCCCAGGTTCTGGAAGGGCTTTGTACAGTATTAAACACGGTCTGTGCCCAGGGCCTGGGTGCTCCCCGTGTCCCTCCTGTGCCGTACCTTCCTGATACGCCTCGTTGATAGCCTTGATCTCCTGGTTGTTCCGCGTGGCCATGATTTCGATGAGGACACTCTCATCTGTGCCAGCCCCCTGGAAGAGAGAAGCATGGTGGGATGCTGTGGGTGCCAGCACTGGACATGGCGTGGACACAGCATCATCATCCCATCAGTGCCAGGCAAGGAGGGGCTGCTCTGACCCCAGGGCTACCACGTGCCAAAACCCCATGCCCAGCAAATAACCACAGTGGCTGGTAGGAACCAGCAATGAAGCATCCAAGTGTGGTACCAACTGGTGTGACTGGTGGACAGTGGTGCACACTGGTTTGCCCCTACCATGGCTCTCCTGTAGCTGCCTGTGCCTGGCAGGGCACTGCTCCTACCACAAAGCAGGGATGCTCTGTAAGGCAGCCTCCCCAGGAGGCTTTATCTATGAGCTGGGTAGAGTGTGCTGGGCTGCAAAGAGGCCAGACTGGGCTCCCCGTGGGTCTGGAGTGCAAACCAGGTCTTTGTCTTGGTGCTCTCTGCTCTCTTTCTGTGTAGGAGATGAGAGCCCTGGGGTCTGTGAAGCTGGAGTGTACCCATAGCCCATGGCCACTGACAAAGCAGGTACAGCCACAGCAAAAGCCACCTCATCCTCACGTACTGAAGCCAATGTCACCAACAGTTACCTCCACGGCCTTCCTCAGCTGCTTGGCATCGTACTGTGCCGGCGTGAGCATGAGCCCCAGGATCAGCTTGGCCAAGCTGCCCGAGAGCTCAGACTTCAGGTCCGCCATCAGGTCCTGAGAAAGCATGCGAGGGTTCAGCCCTGGCTCCTTCTGCAGGGATGGAGCAGCAGAGGCAACACCAGGGAGGAAGCAGGGGAGGGCAGTGTGGAGGTGGGAGACATCTGGGAATAGCCATGCAGTGGTTTAAGGTCACATTTTGGGGGTGGCTCTCAGGACATCCTGGCTCTGGAGTACTCTGTGTGGCAATGAAGTGAAGGGGAGTGGACACCCTGCCCTCGGGCTGGTGGTGCACCCAGAGCAGGAGCTGCTTTGACAACTTGGTCTTCCTTGAGGAAGTGATGCCAAGGCAGGACTTATTTCAGTAAGGGCAGATCTCAGTGTGGGATGGGGCAGGATGCAGGCAGAGGGAAGGAGCAGGGTGGGAGGGAAATCCAGCAGTACCCGGCCATAGTGAGCCTTGTAAGCCTTTAGGATCTGCTGCCTCTGGGCATTGCTCCTTTGTGTCAACACCTCGATGATGGCCCCTTCGTCTGTGCCTGCAATGACAGCAGTGATGCTGGGGAGAGCCAAGGGGGACAGAGCCATCTTGTATCACCCCTGACCATGGGCACATCACCATCCCTGTGCCAGCAAACTGAGGCTGTGGGGAAGGAAGAGCTCCCACAGCTCCAAAACCATCCTAATTCCCCCTGGGGCTTTCACACAGGGTGGTTTTCAGTCCCAGGAGCTGTTGAGGAGCAGCAGGAAGGGGCTGGGAGCATGGTCCCTACTTACCCAGGCCCTTCATCGCCTTCCTCAGCACCTGAGCATCCCCATCATCATTGAAGCTTCCTGTGGGCTGCACGGTTCCTCGCAGCTGTGGATGCACAGAGGGGTTTGGGTTCATCCCTGAGCTGGGATGGAGGCAGGGATGGAGAGAGGGAGGGAAGGTGCCCCCAGGCAAGCGGAGGCCAAAGCAGGTCATGTGTTAGTGCAAGCACCTGGGGCTCAGTGAGGATGCCTCACCACTGTCACCCTTTCCATCCAGGGGCAAACCATAGCCAGGCCAGCAGAGTGAAGACAGCAGCAGACAGTCCCTGAGTCTTGGTGTCCTGCTCAGTCCTATACCCACCTCCCCTAGCACTGGGACACATCAGCTAAGAGCCAGGAGTCACTGAAAGAGTGCCTGCTCCTGCCTTGCAATTGTACCCTCCTGCATCCTTACATCTCCCAGCACATCTCCATCTCCCGCTGTGCACTAGGCCTCAGGGTGTCCTTTCTGCACATCCTAAATCACCCTTCTGTGGGTGCCTCCAGCTACATGCAGGGTGCCAGCTGCCCATGGCACGGCTGCTTCTCAGCCAGCCCTGGGGAGCAGGAGGTCTCCGGCAGGCACCGGAGCAGGGCTGAACGTGCTGCATTGCACAGACATGCGAGGAAAGGAGGCCTCAGAAAGAAGGGGTTAGTGGAGGCGGTGGGGGACAGCCAGCCCTGCCGGGTTACATCCCACCAACCTCATGCCCCAAACCAAACAGTGTTGATAGAAGCCACAGAGCAAGAGGCAGAGCAGAAGTGTGGGGCTGGCCGTGCCCCATGGCAGAGAGGAGCAGCCCCAAGCTGGCAGGGAGCAGAGAGGGGGTCCGGGGGGTGCTGACCTCTACTTTGGCCACCGCACTAAGCTCCCACATCCGATAGGCCACCTGCGCCGCCTCGGGGAAGAACTCACCTGCGGCACTGCAATGGGAGGGCAAGGACAGGGGACAGTGAGCATGGGGGGGCCCGTGTCCTGCCAGCAGCCACCCCCCCCAGGAGGGGTGTTTGGTATCCGCTGGGTGCTTGCTATTGGGCTGGGTGGGAATGCGGGGAAGAGCGGGTGGTAAATCCCAGCCATCCCCACTGGAGCATCCTTTCTACAGGTCTCTGCCTTGCCGGGCTGCCACATGCCAAGAAGGGACCATGGCATCGTGGTTGGCCATAAAGAGGGACCATAGGGCCCCTGTATGAATCTGCTGTCACTGTGGGTGCTGCTGTCCAGGTGCTTCACCAGGCTGTGACCCACGGGTCTGTACCCAGCACCAAGGGGATGAAGATGGAAAAGAGGGTGACGGGTGATCTTACTCATCGTCCCCTCCGCACAGCTTCAGCAGCGCCTTCTTGTACTCCCCGGAAGTGTCCTCCTGGAAAGAGAGAAGGAGATGGAGAACCATGCATCAGGAAGGGTCAAGGTAATGCCATGGGATGGGTGCGTTGGGGAAGGGTCTCCCTGAGCCTTGTCCTTGGGGATGGACACCCAGCACAGGATGCTGGAGATGGGTTTCAGCCCTCCCACGGGTGCTGGCATCACAAGGGAGCTGGCAGTTGCTTGGAGGGTGACTGGGGACCCTCAGGACTTACCTTTATCATGTTGTAGAGAGATTTCTCATACTTGGTTCTGAACACCTCTCGGATGTCCAGCATGTCGATCTCACTGCGGGACACCATGATGCGGATCAGCGTGTTGTCTCTTGTGCCCAGCCCCTGCAATGGAGGAGTCCCTGCATCAAGCCTGGTGTGGCCAGGCAACCCTGCTCAGCCCATCACATTTGGGACCCTTTATCAGATTTATACCCAGCCCTGGGTCTGAAGGAATAGCTCCTTTGAAGGGAAGAGCAGAAACCCAGGTCACAGGTCCTGTCTTCATGGTCCTGCATCACCATGTCCTCCAGCAGCACCCTGTGGCAAGGGGACCCCCTGGAGAAGCGATGATCCACTGATCCACTCACCTTCATGGCCTTATAGAGCCTTTCAGCAAAATACTCTGCAGTGCTTCTGATGCACTTCACTGTGGGGAAATTGAGGCACGGTGAGGGATGCTGAATGGGTACCACATTCAGCACCCAGCTTCAACCCATCAGTGGGGATGCAGAATGAGTACCATATTCAGCATCCCCACTTGCCCTAAAGAAGCCTTCCTGAGCTCCCTGAAATCAGGTACAGCCACAACCACAACCCCACTGGATCTTGCACTGAGCCCTCCCACCCCAGCAAGGCGTGTTTTCACAGTGCTCCCCACACCAGTGCTGACTTACCCACAGCCAGCATCAGCTTCTCAAAGTCACCAGAGAGCTCTCCCCGGATGCTCCTCTCGATTGGCTTCCCAGAAATCTTCAGGTACTCATCAAAGACTGCGGGATGAGAGTGGGGTGATACCTGGAGAAGCTGCCCAAATCCTTCAAGCCCAATCCCAAGCTTGCAGGAGATGCTCACCCAGGCGGAGGTGCTGCTTGCTTCGCCGGCCAAGGATGTAGATGAATTGGGCCTCATCCGTGCCCCATTTCAGCTCACCAGCTTCCAGCAGGTCCTTGTGGGATGGGGAAGGCAGCAGAGCCCAAGTCAGGGTGCTGCCTCCATGGGTCTCTGCCATCCATCTTTTGCAGTCTGGATGGTCCCAGTACCATGAACCCCATGTCTGCATGGATGCTGCCCATCCCAGCAACCTG
Organism: Psittacus erithacus; assembly: GCA_009867235.2. Taxonomy (NCBI): domain Eukaryota; kingdom Metazoa; phylum Chordata; class Aves; order Psittaciformes; family Psittacidae; genus Psittacus; species Psittacus erithacus. Next base: position 6,607 of record WYDI02022508.1, on the reverse strand, counting down.
CCAACCTCACCTTGGCATCCTGCTCCACCAGGTCCTCGCTCACCACATCATCCTCCTCCCTGGCACCCTGTGGGACAGCAATGGGCTCAGCCCTGCTGGGTGCAGACACCATCACCTACAGATCCTGGTCAGACGGACATACCTGGAGCAGAACGACGAGCATCTTCTTGAAGTGGCCTGAAGTGTCTCCAACAATGTCAGCCTCCAGGTCTCTCTCATAGGCTGGTGGAAGATGGAGAAGTCAAGGTTTGGAGAGCTGGATCCCACCCATCTCTGCCCCTTGCCCTGGTGCAAGGGGACACAGGGCAGCCCCTGCCCCTCCTCAGCCCTCACCATCTTTGTAGGCAGCCACTAGGTCATGGATCTCCTGGTTGGTGCGGGAGGCAAGGATCTCAATGAGGCACTTCTCATCCGTGCCAACACCCTGCGGGCACAGACAGAGCCCCGTGAGCAGTGGGGACAGCTGGGGTGTCCTCAGAGGGGCCCTGGGTGGGCTGCCCACCCCTTACCCCGATGGCATCTTTGATCTCTTTGGCATCACTGTAAGGCGGGGGCCGCATCAGGCTCACGATCAGCCGCTCAAACTTCCCCGTCAGCTCGTACTTGAGGTCTGCAATGAGGTCCTGGTGGAGGGGGATAAAGGAGATGGGGGACACTTTGCTCCACAGCATCTCTGAATTGGTCTAGGGAGCTGTGGGTCTCTGTGTGGGGTGGTTGGTGGCAGCCATGGCCACCTGCATCTGCAGTGGGTGCAAGGACCAGGGAGTGCTTCTGCTGTTACCTTCCCATACTGGGACTTGTAGGCTTGGCAGATCTCCACTCGCTGCTTGTTGTTTCTGGACGTGATGAGGTCGAGGATGGCCTCCTTGTCACTGCCTGTGGGGACAGCCAGCAGTCACATCTAGCCCCATAGCTGGGTCTCACCCACTATGGCTGGGCTCATCATAGCCATCCTGCCTCAAAGAAGCCCCAAGCTGCTTCCGACTCAGGGCTGGGAGGAGAAGCAGAACTGAGCTGGCTCCAGGGAGGAAAAGGGAACCAGGAGAGGTCCTGGCATACTGTTAAAACAGGCAGCTGAGAGGAGAGGCAATGCAGGATACCAAGTCAACCAAATGAACAGGGGATATATAGGGTAGAAGTCTGGAGGAGCATCCATACCAAATCCCTTCATTGCATTGTACAAGGCCTCTGCATCTTGGCTGGCGTCAAAGCCTGGGAATTCCTTCACTGACCCCCTGTAGACCTAGGGCAAAGGAGGAGAGAAAGTGAAAGGGGAAGGAGAAGCCTCTGGCGGGATGGAGAAGTTGAAGCTGAGCAGGAATAAGGTCAGATCCATTCCTGCTCGTGCTGCCTGAAGGCACAGCTCAGCCTCAAACATAAACACTGTTCTCATTTGTTTGCTTTCCTGTTTGCTCTCCCTGTCCTCCAAATTGTTTGTGTCAGGTCATGGAGTACGTACACAGCCTTCCCTCCCCTGTCTCCGGGCATTGCTGTTTGTGCTCTGTGTTTAAGCTGGATACAATCCTCCCCCCTACACCAGCAAGAGCCAGCGAGTTTGAAGGCAGGTTCCTTCAGCTCTTTCAGTTCCCAGCACCATTTTGGGGGTGGTGGCAGCAAAAGGGGAGACCCCATGGTAGGGCTGGGCACCTGAATGCAGTGGAAGGCACCCAAGGACCAGGATAATCCCCCTGCAGCGCATTTGGGCTGAAGGGAGTTATCAGGGCTGGATTCAGAGCAACGAAGGAAGTAATTTTCCACCGCCTGTTGTGAACAGGGAAACCCTCTGGATGCTGAGGATGCCCAAGCCCTGCATGGCCTCAAGGCAAGGAGACACAGGCACAGTCACTGTGGGCTGCTAAGCAGAAAGCACTGAGAAGCACCAGTGCTGCCAACAGCCTGTCCTGTCCTGTCCCGTCCCATCACTCTGCAGGGCCCAGGCTGGTCTGAGGGGTCAGAGCAGTGATCCTCGATACAGGGAAAGACTTCCAGGAGCCTGAGAAATCCCAGGAATTGCCATGATCCACTTCTGTGTGCCCCTCTGCATTTCCAGGCTGCACAATGGGGAACCCAGGACTGATGCCCACACACAGCTTCTCCCCAGGTCAGCTTTGCTCAGTGAAGCCTGGGGTCAGGCTCTGCATGAGACCAGCCCCAACCCTGAGTGGAAGCTGATGTGAAACCAGGCTGAGAAGGGGCTCTCAGCTGTGTCAGCACCTCCGGAATGCTGACCATGCTCCAGCCAAGTACCTACACCTCCATGGGACCACTCGCTCAGGATATGCTGCAGGGCTTGACATCCCTAGGACCTGTACAAAGGCCCAGGGCTGCTGCCAGCATGGGCATCTAAAGCTAATGTGTCCCCAGAGAAGATGGGCATCAGGCAGGCAGCACCAGCATCCTTGACCCAGTACCTCCAAGAATGAACCCAATGGGATGGATTTGGGCAGCCATATATCCATTGCTCCCCTGGCTCCCATCCCAACGCCACAGCACAACAGCATCACTGCACATCTCATCCAACACCTTCAGAAAGAGCACAGCTATTGTACCCCCTTTTTCCAGACAGCAACCACTCCAGGCTGGGCACATCCCACAGGATGGAGCTCCTCTTTCAGGAGGAGCTGCTGGCACCCATATCCCATATGGTGGGAACCACATCAGGCAAGAGGAGACGCTGCCCTTCGATGGCACAGGACAGATCGTATTGCAGGTGATTCATCGGGAGCGCTGGATTTAGCCACGCTTCCCGGCAGCTCCCGGACCCTCCCGGCTCAGTGCGAGCTGCTGCCCACATGTACCTCGCAGGAATGGAAACAAGAAGCTGCAGGGCAAAGAAGATGCCCAGAGGCAGCAGGAGGGGACGAGGGTGGCTGGAGGGTGCTGGGGTGGTGATGGGGAGGCAAGATGTTGGTTAGGTGGCAAGGAAGAACAGGGCTGTGCTCCTGCCTCCTGAGCTATCAAATGAGCTGCCTGTCTTGCAGTGTTGTCATGGTGAGGAAACTGAGGCAGGAGCTCATTGCTGTGCATTGCCCAATGCTCCTTGAACTCGTGGGGGCATGAGCCCCATGGAGGTGCAAAAGCACCCCTGGGCAGGGAAAGCGCATCCCACCTGCTGCTCCCTCCTCACATTCCAACCCCCTTCCCAAATCCCGCTCCAGCTGCCGGGGCCCCGCTTCCCCTCCTCCAGCCTCTGAGTCATCCCGGCCTGCCTGGGACCTCCCAGCTAAAAATAAGCCAGGCTGGGGCCGGGAGGGTGGAAGCAGAATTCCCAGCGTGGCTGCGTGCTGTCCCACCGCATGGCTGCTGGGGGTGCTGGACCCCCACACGGGCAATGCTCATCCACACCCACACCGTGCCTCAGTTTCCCCATTCAGAGCCAACCAACCCTTCAGCTGGGCAGGAAGCTGCGGGTAATGGGGCTCGAGGCAATGATTCCTTGATTCCCCGAGGGAATGGAAACCGGAGCCTGGCTCCAGCCATGAAAGCGGGCTGTGCACATGGGCTCCTCCCCTGCCTAGCACACTACCCGCAGGCAGGCTGCACCCCATCAGCCACAGCTGCCCACCGAGGCAGGCTTTTCCACTCAATCCAAGATGTTTTCCTGGCTGGAGCGATCACCTGCTCGCCCGGCTGCCACGTTGCATCAGGCTTGTTGAGGGGGAGAAATCCAGACCGAGCAGGAGAGGCCATGGCAGGGTCGCATGCCTTGCAGCAGGCTCGGGTGAGATTTCTCTCCAGTGAAATCCCAAATCCCCAGTGCAGTGTCTGTCCTCCACTTCCCACAGTCCTGCTTCTTTCCCTCATCCCACTGTGGTCCCAAAAGGATTTTTGCTCCCCGCCAGCACTTCCCCATCTGCATCGCATCCAAACAGCACTGGTTGGAGAGGCAGGAATGTAAACAGGCTCTGAGCAGCACTGTGCTCCAAGCACATCTCAATCAGCCCTGCTGTATGATGGAGATGCTGCCCCAGCTCTGGGGTCTGCCTTGTGACACTCAATCACCCATCCCCACCGTGTGTGCATCAACTTTACCTTTCCTTTAGGTGCCATGGCTTCCCAAGATGGAAATCACTTTAGCGAGGGCAAGGAGGAGCTGCGGGATGGAACAGAGAAGCCAACATGAGCCAAAGCCCCCTCTCCATGGGCTGTGTTAGTTAAGGGAGGCTTTGCTCCCTTCCTGCCATCCATCACTGCGGGTGTGGTACCCATGGGCAAGGTGATGGAGGGGTGCTGCTGGGGAGGCTCGGGGAGAAGGGATGCTGTCCCCAGGTCCTTTGGTACCTGGCACTGAGCTGGGGACACCACAGATCAGGAGCAGCAGAGATGGGCCCCATGCTGCTTCCTGCCAGTGCAGAGAGAAACCAGGAGGGGAAGAAAGTGCTGAATAGGTGGAAATGGGCAGAGCATCCTCTGCAGAGCTGACCCTCCTCAATGCCCCCCATAATGCTCCCTCTGCAGCCCCCCCAAGTGCTGGGACCAGCCCAGCTTCCTCAGTGCTCAGGATGCTCAGTCCTGGCCAGCCCCTGCAAGTTGCCACCAGCTTTAATCTGAGTTTCCATGCACTGAATCAAGGCCACCATCAAACCCCACGCACCCGGCACAGCTCAGGAAACAGCCACGTTTCCACAGTAACTCACAGGTTGTTTTCTAACAAACACCAGCACCATTTATAGCAGCAACCCTCCTGTGGCGTGGGCTCTCCTCACCCTCCCAAGGTCCCCAGGCAGTGCAGTTGCTCTGAGAAAGCTGATGGAGGGAGAGAAGCAGCTGGAAAATGGAGCTCGGCCATGAATGAACCAGTGAGCGTCAGCTGAGCTCCAGCCATGAGGCATGGCCCCTCCTTGCTAGTGCTCGGCTCTGAGACACGTCGCAGGGAAGCTCAAGGCACAGCAGGGCTGCCCCACGGGGATTTCTGCCCGTTTCTGCCCCCAGCAGAGCTTGGCTTCATAAAGTAGGGGAATTGATCTGAACTTCCATGGCTTGGCTCTCCATCCCTATGACAGCACCCATGGTAGGGGAGACCCAGCCCTGCAGCCATCACTGCGGCCAGGTCACCCCACTCGGGTACAGGAAGCCTTTTGACACCCGCAAGCATCCTTTTGAGGGGAGGAAGTGTTGCAGAGAACCAGAGCTGCCTTCACCCCCTTTCCCTTTTCAGGCTGTGAGGCTTGGCTCATTCCCCTGGCTGAGGGAGAGCCCCCCCACATGCCCCATGCACAGCGGGGCTGCACTGCGGCCGGGCAAGGATCCCAGCCCCTGGCCCATATAGGTTTTAATGCCAGTCAGGTGCCTGGGTACCTTCCATGGAGCAGAGAGAGCCCCGCATGGCACAGCCCACAGCCCTCCATGCATGCGGCAGTGGGGCTGAGACCGCACAACTCATCTCAGCAGTGGAGGATCACCCGCCACACCCAGCCCAAGCCTATCCCTGTCCCCACTGCAGCAGCTGGGGGAGCAGCCCCGGCTCTTTCTTTGCCAGCACCTGATCCCAGGGGGATGCCCAAACACATCCATGGGGATGCCTGGAGGCTACAGAGCCCCAGCATGGGGGGGATATCTGCCCCCCTACCCAAACGATGGAGAGGTTTGGAGTATGAGGGTACCATGAGAAACCCTAAATGATGTGCACAACCCATCCCCTTTGCAGAACAAGCCACCCTTACCAAGAAGCCTCTGTCCCCCCAGCAGTGCGCACCCCAACAGCCTCTCCATAGCCCCACCATGGCTTTGGGCTCAGAGTTTCAGCCCAGGAGCCCAGCAGCTATTTCTACAGCCCTGGCATGGCTCTCCCATTGTGATTTTGTGGTGGAGGCCACGACACACCCAGTGCCCCGCTGTACTGCCCATGGGGCAGAAAGGGAGCTTCCCTGGGTTAAAAAAGCAGCATCCATCCTCCCTGTGAGGCAGGGGAGATCCCCAAAGTCCCTGCCCCACCTCACTGCCAAGCAGCACCAAGAACTCCGCGCCCCTGGGGTGCCATTTACCAATGCAAAAACTCAGCGGGTACCAAACCACGGGCATCCCGGTGGGTACCAAACCGGGGGCATCCTCTCCCCCGAGCCCAGCCCCGACCCCTGCACGGAAGGACGGGTGTTTCTGCAGCAGCGGGGCACACTGCGGTTTCCTTCCCATGGCCCTGGAATCACAGCAGACGCTGCAAGAAGAAACCGAGAACTTTGTGCATACGCTAATCGAGGCTAGGAGTAAGTTGCTGTGCCCTGCCATGATGGACACCCCACAAGCCAGCCCTCACTCCCAGGACCCCCGGTGAATGTTTGTGGAGCTCTCTTTCCAGCAGCCCAGCTTTCTTGCCCCTGGGAGCGTGCATCCTGACCGGATTGTTCTCCTGCGGTTTTGAGATGCAGTTTTCCATTTTCTCCCCAGGGATGTAATCACTTCACAGTCAGGTCAAGCCCATTCCCAAAATCCCTGAACTTCCCCAGATCCAGAGCAAAGATGCATCTTTAATGTGGAGCAGATGCTGCAGAACCCAGGTTTTTGTCATGATGTGTCTGGCACATGGCTGCTGGCTTCTGCTTTGCACCGTGGATGCTTTCTGCTGTGCCCGCTCCTGGCCTGACTTCACATCGCAGCTCCTTGGGGCTTC
>WYDI02022507.1:82669-96476 GCA_009867235.2 Psittacus erithacus | reverse complement strand
ACTTAAACAGGGGAAGTTTAGATTGGATATAAGGAAGAAGTTCTTTACTGTGAGGGTGGTGAGGCACTGGAATGGGTCGCCCAGGGAAGCTGTGAATGCTCCATCCCTGGAGGCGCTCAAGGCCAGGTTGGACAGAGCCTTGGGTGACATGTTTTAGTGTGAGGTGTCCCTGCCTGTGGCAGGGGGGTTGGAACTTTCCAACCCTAACTATTCTATGATTCTATGTAAAGAAGTGCCCCTTGGTATGATCTGTTGTATATTAAATGTTGACTATAAAGACAGGTCTTAAGATTTTTTTATTTTTCCCTAAGACTCATCTGTTGCTGATGCATCAGTCTCACTAACTGTGTAGTACTTCATTTGGCAGTTCAAGGAAGAACTGTGACATGTATCCATACTTGCAGTATTCACCTGCCATTTGTAGGTTAGGATCTATGTTTCTTGCTCAAGCGCCATTAAATGAACATTGTTCACTGCTGAAAAGCACGGCAGTGGTGGATGTGCATGTTCTTTTTATTTGTTGCTTGAATCGCTCGGAGGACTTTCCCTGTGCAATGGGATGGAAAAGATGTCTGCAAAGGTTCCTTGTAGCTATGTTCTGAAATTACCGGATCAGGATTTTAACATGGGATATTAGTGCAGTCTTACACATCAGGAAGCACATTTGATTTCTTGGCTTTTGTCTGCAGCTGTTGTTGCAATCTGTCTGGTTCTCCATCTTGCAGTAATAACCCCTACGTGAGATTTCAGGCAAGAGAAAAAGGCTTGTATGTGTTTCCAGTACCGCAACTATTTTAACTGTTTTTCTGTGCAAGTGTGGTAAGTGAATGAGCTGAAGAATGCCTCTCGCTATTCCAGAAAAGCTTTGTCCATTTTTCTTCATATCCTACTGTATCAAGTTATGTGAGCAAACATTTTTATACCTTTGAAGAGACTGATAGGAATAATCTTTGCCTAGCAAATCAAGATTCTTTGTGTGATACTTTTATCTTCAGACATAAGCTTTACGGGATTCAGCTGGCTGTTTGAACCTAATTTTTGGCTTGTGGCAAAAACCACAAGGCCAAGTAAAGTAAAGTTTCTTCCTATCACCTTTGAAAAGAAATTAGTGGATGAAGGCTCAGTCCTTTGCACAGTGAGCAAGTGTTTGTTACGTGCTTACTAATGCTTTTATTTCTAAAGCTGCAAGAATTTTTTTCTTTCCAGAAGTGAAAGTGGAGTCCTTAAAATTGCATCAGTCTGTGATACGTAATCGGTTCTTCCACCGCTTGCTCTGGTATTCTAACGTAGTAATTTGGATGCATGTAAGCAAGATTTTGCTCTATTGCTGCAGAGGATATCTTTATCCATTGGTTTGGAATGTTGTGTAAGGTTTTTCTGTCCTTTGTACGTATTGCTTCTTGCCTTGAGGCAAGGACAAGGAAAGATCTCTTCCTGTAAGCTTTTTTTTTCTTCCTTGATTAAGAGTGGTAAAGTAAACTGTTGCTATTCCCATGTAGTTTGTCTCTGATCTGCAGTATTGCAGCTGGGTTTTGATGGATGAGTGGAAATAAATTACAGTCTTATAAACGACAACTCTATTGTTGTCAAGTTAAAACTGTCCCTTGTTTTGCATGAGCAAAACAATGATGGGCATAGCTCTCAGAAAATGAAATTTTAAACTGCCCCTGATGTACTCAGCAGTTTATCAAACATAGCAGCCTGCCTCAGAATGCTGCAGTGGATCTTCTTATTTTTCAAGTATTTGAGAAGTGAGTTTAACAGTATACAAAGCTGCAGAGCCTGATTGGGGTCCTCTTCTTCAACATGTTTAACAGCTATGTAGTCTTCTGAAGTGCCCGAGTGTTCATTGTGCTTAATAAAAAAGGGGCTTATGAAGAATTTCCTATATGTAATATGTACTAAACTTATCTCCTGCAGAACACAACCTGGCTGCTTCAGTGAGTGTGGGAAGCTGTTAGCTTTCCACTGTTCCTTTCATATCTTTGTGATATAGGTCCTGATGAGGAGCAGCTGCTCGTGCTGGGGATGGCTGTTGAAGGAAGGTGTATGGAATGGTGTCTTGAGAAGTAGCAAATACCATTGGGTTGACTTGAAAGGTGTGTGCAGGCAGCGGAGCGGACACTGTGGTAGGCTAACACAGCCCTTCAGTACTGGTGTTCCAGATGCTCCTTCAGTTGGGGTACTTTCGACTTAGATGTTACAGATCTGAAAACCTTGTGTGATGTAACTCAAGAAGAAATGTTAAGGATTCGTAATTGTTTTTACTGGTAAGAGTAGCCCAAAACCATTGACAAACCCCAAAATCTTGGACAAACAAGTTCCAGTTAGAAAGCTTTTCTTTGAAAAACAGGTTCTTTGCTCCAAGATGTGTATGAGGAACCTTAAGAATAAAGCATTTTCAGCTCGAGCAGTTTTCTCTACCCCAGGCTACTTGTTTTCATGCCTCTCCGCACTCTTGCGCCAAGACAACTGTCTGCAGCTGTGTGATGAACTGGGTAAGTGAAATGACCTACTTTAAGTTACCCAGGTCTCTCTCTTGATCTGGTTTACAGTGTGGCGACTGAATGTCTGACTGTAACCAGAGGAAGAAATTGTATCAGCACTGTACTTCTCAACCTGGTGAAGGTGAGCCACTGAAGCAGAGGTGGAGCAAAGCATTCCTGTCCCCCAAGCAAACAAACTTATTTACTATTATAGGGTGCCAAAAGATTTCATGATTAAAAGGACGGTGGGGGTCTAAGAAAGGCTGAGAATGAATGATTCAGAGCTAACTGGGGATTCTGTTTCAAATCCAGTTCCCCCCCCCCCCATGTAAACCCTCTTTATTTATGTCCTTCCTTCCTTCCTTCCTTCCTTCTCCTTCCCCCCCTCCCCAACCAAAGAATCTTGGAGTTTTAAAGTGTGTAGTCCTGGTCTGTATTTTACAGTTTGAAGCATAACACTGTAGACTGAATAGATGTGAATTAATGACTTCAAAAAATAGATTTTGACCGGAATCTGCAAACTTCAATAATAAACACCGCTAACGGCAGACTAGTTTTTGTTTTAAATGTGATTTAAAGCTATGTTAAACCGTGTGGTGATGTATCATGCAGGGAGAGTGTTCCTTCAGTTTATTTTCTGCTGTGGATTAGATTTTATGAGGATAGGCATGGCTTGAAGTGCTCTGTAGCTAATGAGAGGCATTGGAAATAAAATGGAGCAGTCCATTGAGACATGTGGAATGTGTTGCATGACTGCAGAGAAGGAGAACTTGACCCACTGCATCTATGTAGTTCATAATGGATAGTGTCGCATTATCTTCAAATCCATGTGTGGTAGCTAGGCTTGTATTTCTTCTTTGGGTGTGAAATAAGAGTTTCACACCTCCAGAACAATTAAATGCGTAAGGAAAGCGCTGTGGGTGTACTTGCTGCTGTGCTACCTACTGCTATTTTGATTGAAAGATTGCTCTGTGCTGTGAAAGGGATTTACATGTGTGGGAGTGTTTCTGACAAATACAGGTCTAATTTTGTTTAGAGTAATAACAAAGACATTACACAAAGGATGATCTCTATCCTAATTGTTACTTAGTTATACATACGGTCTGGTAGTGGAGCTGTAACTTATAATAGGAGTTTTGGGTTGCAATTAGAAATTGCAGCAGTTTCTTTATAGGTATATTACTCATAGACTGGATGGAATAAATATTCAAGAAAGAATATTCAAGAGAAAATACTCTGCTGTAGCAGGAAATAGCTTGAATCAAAGCTGAGTGTGATTGTTCAGTAGCCTCTTTTCCCACATACTGTAAGAGCAAATAACTGCTTTTTTTCTGACTTACTAATGGTATTCCTTACAGCAGTGGAGTCCAAGTACCATATTTGACTGCGATCCTGTGATGTGCTTTTTGCGCAGATACGTGGCACCAGAGAGGGGGATTTACAATCTTAAGTGTGTATGTGTTTGCTTGCTTGTTTTTAAACTGTCTCATTTATGTTTTGGAGATTGTATGTTTCAGGCTTTCGTTAACAAACTTGTTGCTTTTCTTTCTACAGGAGATGATAACAGAGTCCACTCCATTACGATGCAGAAAGCTCAGCAATCCTGACATCTTTTCATCTGCTGGGAAAACCAAGCTCCATCGTCAGCTAAGTCAAGATGACTGCAAGCTACGAAGAGGTAGTTTGGCAAGTTCTTTGTCAGGTATGCCATTTTATAAAGACCATATGACAATTCATTAGTATGAAAGATGCAGTATTACTTGTTGGTATAACAGTTGTGGTAATAGATGTTGATGTTTCTTACTGGGAAGGTGGCTCAAGTTATTATTTAGTTTCTTTTTGGCTTCAAAAGCACTGCAGGCATTTGTGATTTTAAGTAAAAATCTTGTTTACTAACTAGATGTTTTGTCAGTTTGTATAAAGTTCGGGTTTTTTAACAGTCTTCAGCCTTGTCAGAATTCAGTTTGTCAGCTGTAGAGCCATGGAGTGAGAATAGTCTCATAATTAGCCAAAAAAATGGAGGATGAAACTGAGTGGTTTTCTTTTTCTGACTTTGTATGTTGATTAGGAGACGGTTTCACAGTTGTTTAAAGCTGGTATCTGAGTCTGTGATGCTGGCATTGAACATCTAGATCTGCATGATCAGTGTAGAATGACCTAGCTGATCTGCCTGAATACCGCTGCTGTTCTTTGCAGTTAACTTGCAGCCCATTTCCTCCCTAATTAGGCTGACTGTTTGCCTATTTGCATGTTAGTGCAAGAATCAGAAGGGTTGCAAACTCTCAGGTGAGAGGGAAAGAGGAAGAGAGTGAAACCACCCATTTTGGCAGCAGAATGGGCTTGACTTACAAGATTGTAAAAATACATCCAGTCCTGGTCCCTCTGTCTTTTATGGGGGAAGATAAATTGTTTGATGTTTGAGGTGCTAGGTGTTTAGGAACTAAATAAGCATTAAAGCATGCATATTTTGTTTTGGTATGGCTTGTTCTTAATGTTTTATTTGTACTAAGTGGCTTGTTTCTGAAAAATAGAAACATTATGAATGTTTTGCACTCATGTAGGTTTGTTCCCTAAGGTAGGTTAATCACTAGAGGAGAGCAGAAGTTTATTAGCTACCCAGCTGCTAGATGATTACAGCGGCTGAAGATAGTACTGTAGTTTGGTGGTTTTTCTTGCCTTGAGTAGAAGAAAGAAAAATAAATAGGAGGAAGCTGGAAAACTGGAGAATTTCTGTTTCTTTTTTAGAAATATTTTTTCTGGTTGTAGGTGATGTTCTTGTAAATTTTCTGTTCTGAAATGATAACGTTTTCCAGAACTTGCTGCTTCATCGTACTGACTTTTCAGCCTACTATAGACTGATTCAGGAAGGGGAAAAGAGTCCCAGCAATATTAGTTTGATCCAACTGGGTAATGAAAATGTGGATCTTTAGGTATATAATTTAAATGTGAGTGTTTGGAATGTGTGTAGGACTTTGAGGTGTGGCAATGAAAGAGGCTTTAGCTTTTCAAGCTCCATATTGAAAAGAATTCCACCTTATTTTTGCAACAGAAGCAAAAGAGTTTAAAGAGTGTAGATGATTGTGCTTCTAAACTGATTGGCTTAGATTTGACTCTTGATGGAATTCTTCTCTTGATGGAATTCTTCCTGGATGCTGATATCGTGGAACTAAAAGCAGATATTGATAATTGTATCTCATGGAGGTTGAAATAATGTTATCCTTGCTCTCAAACACTGGTATTTAGAACTGTTAGATAATTATATGGTTTGAATTGCTATTATAGGATATCTTTGTTAGTGGTTTACTGAAATAAATAGTAATGTACATTTCTGTCATTTTAGAGCTCTGCAGAAAAGAGGATTCTCTCTGTTTACTCCTCATAGAATTGTAGAATAGTTAGGGTTGGAATGGACATAATCTTGATAATGAGCAAACCATAAAAATCATGTCTCCAGCTGTAAGCAGATTTAGTGGGTCTGCTAAAAAAGGTACTAACTAATATGCTGTGTCTCTGCTAGCCATAGTTGAGCCTTCTCATGTCTCATACTCAGAATCATTCCATTAATGTGTACTTGGTCCATTGTTTGTAACTTTCATAGAAAATTAACATAAACAAGTTAACAAAGCCACCATTTTCCCCCCATCATGGCAAATCACATAGTGACAATCTTCCAAATATTGTGTCTGTGTTTATGTAACAACTGTATGACTTATTTCACACCTAATTCTAAGGTGAAATTGAATTTGTAAAATAGCTTGTAGCCTTTAAGAAAGGTATTCTACAGTATATGTGATTAAAGATGTAGTCTTCTTCCTGTTATTTATTGCAACAAACAGCTCAGTCCTGCATGATTCCTGTTGTAGTATCCGAGCATGTGATAATCAGTTGAATGATGTGTGCGTAATTTAGTCTCACAGTCCTAATTTTAAGGAAAAGGGGTATTATTCACACCCTTTCTGCAGATGGTGAAACTGAAGTACAGAGATTGGCTGACCAACGTTACTGAGGAAGTCATCTGGAAGCTAATAATGGAACCCAGATTTACAGATATTTTCACTTACATGTTTTTAACCACAAGACTATCTTTTTCTTTTTGGTGAATAGCATTGTATATAAAAGGAAAATGTCAAGCTTGATGGAGTCAAAATATGACCTACTTTGATTTTGATCCTTTCTTAATGGAAACTCACTGCTTGACATTTTTCAAAAAGGAATGTTATATTGGCTAGGGAAAAAAAATAGTATAGAGTAGTTCCTTTTATATGATAACTGTATTTCCTGCAGTAAAGTACAATAGTGTGAACTTGCTGAGATAGGAACTGCTCTTCTCACTGTGTATGTAGCATGGGAGGTAAATGTCTATGCTGAGCAGTCTGGTACAGGGGATATAGTTGGGAAAGCTACAGAATATTTTGCCTTTAAGATAATACGATATTGCTGAAGAGTGAAATTTTTTAGATGGAAAATCTAAATATTAGGCATGAAATCTACTGCTGAATGTTCCAGTGGCAGGAGAAAGTGGGGATGTCTGAGTGGCCAAGCTATTTAGGAGATGTCATATTCTACAATTATGAATACATTTTCATAAGAATTTTTAAAACCACGAGATTTTGCAACATTAACATTTTGTCTCTGCAGGACAGGAAATTGTTTAATTGGCAGCAAATGTTGTTTCTTTCTTAAGCTGTGTGAAGTATAGAAAGGTATAAAGATAAAAAGTCTGTTTCTATAAGGTTTTGGATTTACCCATTACTTCATAATGTAAACTAGATTTTTTTTGGAGATGCTTAGCTGTCACGCATAATGAATTCACAAGTAGTGTGCTCTTACAAGTTCTAAGATACCAAAACCTTTAAATTGCTTTTTCTGCACATGCAGTATTTGTTTTCAGCATTGTATATTGAATTTGCAAACTTGTTTAAAAACAAGCTGATGGTATTTTGGTTTTGTTTTTAAAGGAAAACAGCTACTTCCTTTATCAAATAGTGTCCACAGTGGAGTGGGGCAGACGATATGGCAGCCGCCTGGAGATACCTCAAACCTGGTCCGCATGAGAAATCAGTCTCTAGGACAATCTGCTCCTTCACTTACTGCTGGCTTGGTGAGTGAGTCTGGAGATATTCATGATGATTTTGTGCTATAAATAAAAAGTGATGTGATCTTGTGCTTCAGTTTTTTACCTTGCTTTCTGTGCTCCTGCTCAGTGAACGCAGCATTTTGTTCTTGTGGGCCCAAAAAAGGGTAGAGGGTGAATTAGGAGGATAATATATTTGTCCTGCCTTTGACAAAAAGCAGGAAAAAAATGTGTGTGTGAAGAACAACTTGTTTTTGGGGGACACTCCTCAGTGCTACTTAAGCTGCCTGATACCTGGAAGAAAAATACCACTGGAAGCCTGGGCACATGTGAGCGTGGGAACTTGACCATTTAAAATAAGTTTAATTGGGATAAACAGCTTTCTGAGTGGCTACCTCTGCCTGTTTCCCTAGTGGACAGCTGGGGGATGAAGCTGCAAGAGAGAATTGTCCGAGGAATTGAAATGCTGGAGTGATACCTGCTCTTCTGTATGGGTCTTTTTCAAAAAGATTTTTGTGAAGTAAATGTATGAAGAGAGTATTCTGTATGGGTATGAGTGAGTGTGCGTAAACTCAGGGCTATAGTCAAGACTGAGTTGCCGATCAAAAGCACATATCCTTATCACCTTTAAGTATCTAAAATCACTGAAGTGCAGGAAGAAAATGTAAGAGTAGGAAAAGACAGTTACTTGTGAGCAGTCATATGCAACAGAAATTGTTGCTAAACACTAGGCTGAAAGCAAAGCTAGAAGCTTTTTATTTGTTGCTGAACTTTCATAGCATTACCTGTATAACAAGTTTTACTCCAATAAAAAGATTTTGGTATGTGCTGCTTTATAGAGTGTGTAAATTTGTATTACATTGTAAGACTGCTTAGAACCAATGAGCCCTTAAGTAAAAGGGTGTGCCTTGGATCTAGCCCTTAGATTGTTAGCCCTTGTAATTTTTGGGGGGGACTCTAGACAGTTTGGCACCACCAGGCTATGTAAAGAAAAATCTTCAAAGTTCAAAAGGCCATACATTTGTGTTACCATTAATTTTGATTTCACAATGAAGTATTTCTAGTCAACGTTTTCAGACACGCTACTGTATTGAAATTCATCTGATTTAATTGCTTTGTGTCTTAGCTTGGTGCCTGTTTAGTGTTTGCCTTAAATTTCTATTCTTAGCAACAGTTGTAATTTGATTATATCAAATGGAAAGAGGAAATGCATGAACTTAGCATCTGAGTGTATCATAGAATCATAGAATGGTTTGGGTTGGAAGGGACCTTAAAGATCATCTGTTTCCAACTTCCCTGCCTCACCTTCCATTAGACCAGTTTGCTCCAAGCCCTGTCCAGCCTAACCTTGAACTCTGCCAGGGATGGGGCAGCCACAGCTTCTCTGAGCAACCTGTGCCAGTGCCTCAACACCCTCATAGTGAAGAATTTCTTCCTAATATCTAGTCTAAATCTACCCTATGTCAGTTTAAAGTAATTCCCCCTTGTCTTGTCACTGCATGCTCTTGTAAAAAGTCACTCTGCAGATTTCCTGTAGAACCCTTCAGGTACAGGGTGGCTGCTCTACGGTCTCCCGGAGCCTTCTCTTCTCCAGCCTGAACAAGTTCAGCTCTCTCAGCCTGTCTCCAGAGCAAAGGTGCTCCAGCCCTCAGAGCATCTTTGTGGCCTTCTCTGGACTTGCTCCAACAGTTCCACATCCTTCTTTTGTTGGGAGTCCCAGAGCTGAGCTCAGTACTCCAGGTGGGGTCTCATAATAGCAGATTAGAGGGGGAGCATCCCCTCCCTCAACCTGCTGGTCACGCTCCTGATGATGCAGCCAGGACATGGTTGGGTTCTGGGCTGCACGTGCACAGTGCCGGCTTCTTTTGAGCTTTGTGTCAACCACTGACCGCTAATCTGATGGGGATTAAGAAAGGTAATAAGTTAATACACAGGCAGTCAAATGCATTGAAGCTTCATAACTTAAGTTAATGAAAAATAACTGTGCTTTACAACAGAGCATTAATTCTCAGATATTTAATTTGAAATACTAGCTCTTTGCTCAGCAGCGAGCTAAGCTCTGTTTCCATGCTACAATTCTGTACTAATACGATGCATTTTCAGTTTGTCATGGCAGTATTTGTGCTGTCTATCAAATGTCCTGATATGGAATGCAATGCCAAGAACTTATTTTAAAATAATGATTTAAAATTCTCTGTTTTCTAATTAAAGCAGAGGAATGCAGCTATAAATCCAGTATTTCTTCCTCTGTGATGGTGTTCAGTACTGAAGTAGGTGTTCACTTTCCTATCTCTATAAACTTTATGGTGGGGGCTGTATGTTAATTACATTTTCCGTTAATTAAGCCTGGAAATTAAGAATATTTATAGAAGTGGGCTTCTAAGGCAGTGACTAAAGAGCTGGTCACAAGTTGAACACCTAATTAAATGCAGCGAGTCCTGGGATCTTGGAGCTGGTTGCATGTTTGCCGCTGTTTTAATATGCTTGTGGTATTGAAATACGTTTCACGAATTAGAATACCAAAAGGTCTCTTGCCAGTATAATTAATCTCCTTTGCAGAATAGCTCTATTAAGAGATGAGTAGGTTCAGTAATGCAGTGTCATTTTAATATGCCAGCCTTGATTGCTAGAGCATTTAATTCCTTTATTATTTGTTATAATACCATAGACGGATAGCTAGAGAGAAGTGGGAATGCAGCATGGGAAAGCCAGAATACTCAAAGCTATGTGCATTGTTTCTGCTCCCTCTTTTTGGCACTTTAGATATCAGTGGATTTTCCTTTGGTAAATTGCTTTGCTGGCATTCAATAATGCTTTTTTCTTTTGACTTGCTAACCACTATTAATCCTACAAGATTGTTTGCTGTGCTTAAATTGCATTCTTTTCAACTTTGAAAGTATTTGCAAAGCAAAAAGATAACGATAGCAAATCTATAGAAATTAGGTTACAGCTTCTGAAACAAGACTGATAGCTGGGCTAGTTACCAGCAACAACTCAAGAACTGGAAACACATCAAATTCTAACATGCTAAACTACACAAGCACATTTCATTTTTAGACAGAATCTTTCAGTTTGTACATGTGTGATAGTCTGGATTAATGTGTCTGCATAGCAGTTGCCACTAGATCTTTGACTTGAGAAAGAAGCCAGACAGACTGTTGGGTGCTGTCATTGTGGAATGATAGATGTTGATCTGATCTGTGTGCCTTCTAAATATATGTGAGGATTTTAGAGGATGACCTTCAGTTGATCGCACACTCTTTAAGATGGATGGCTCTGATACTAGTAGATTGAATTCTGGTGGGAAGCATCCTATTTAAGAGTTGTAAATCCCTAGGATAGCCAAGGAAGTAATCAGAGGAAAAAGTCATAAAGCATCATTGTGGATATCTCAGTGGTGTTTTCTTCTCTCAAGACCAAATATAGTAAAAACTGGGGGTTCTGGGTGTGTGTATTAAGTGTGTGTATAAGGAACAGAAGGATAATAATGTGGAAAATCTCTTATGACTTTGTGGGTTTATTTTACCTGAAATCTGGACTGGCAGGAACCCTGCCATGTGAAAGAGTTGGAACTGTGAAAGTGCTTAAAAATGAAAAAGTCTCAGGTTTTGAATAATAATCTGGAGGATAGAAAGGCTCAAATGCAGAGTTGAAATTACCCACGAGCTGAAGAGCTTCCTGTGTTGAATGACACTGCACCAGGGACACTGCCCATTCAGCCTGATTTATTCTGATTTGTTTAATTCCCTAAAGCCATGTGGATTAGCCACTACTGAGTGGAATAGGGGAAGAGTCGTCCTCATGATGGTGGGTCCTTGGCGCTGCAAAGGAGTATGTGTTGGAAACCTGGTAACTGAGACAGACTTCACCCTGGGGCATGGTATCCTTGATGTCAAAGTTGAGGCATGTTTTTTAGATGTAGGAGAGAATATTTACTGCTTATTTTGTAAATATCTAATATTTTGCTTTTTAAATTTCATTTTAGATATACTAAGAATAGAATCAATTGTATTTACCCTATTAAAAGAAGTTTGTATATGATTTCCCCTGTGCAGGATGCTCTTCATTGCAAAAGGATGCATTTCAAATCTGCATCATTCCTGACTGCCAGAAAGAGTGGCTAATGGGCTGCAGATTTAGGTTTGTGGGCAAGACAACGTAGGCAGTTTCCTTTACAGTTGAATTTCGCTTTCACGTGAATTTCTATAATTTTCCACATGAATTTCTATGTATTTTTCGATTTCAGGTTTTTCCACGTAATTTGGTTTCAGTCCCTCTGCCGGGGCCACTGTGGTGCTGTGCTGCCATCTGCTGGCGGCCGGTGGCAGAGGCAAGTGACCCCAACAACCGAGTCACTTTGTGTAAAGCGCTTACGGAGATCCTGGTGATCGTCAGTGATTTTCCAGTACAGGCACGGTATTTCTGCGATGATGTTCCACAGTAATCACTCGCTAATAACCTGGCCTTGTTTAGCTGGAGTATGAATTGGCTTCATGTTGTAATGCTGTACGTGGTTTGCAGTATTGTTCTGGTAACAGGGAGATGATGGTTGTGATAGTTATGAAGAAAATGAAAGATATGTATTAAAATTCGAGGCTGATTATACAAATAATTTCTCTCCGCAATTTTTAGGTCAGAAGCTGTGTTGCCTGACTGCGTTTTGGTCTGTGGCCTGCTAGGTGGTGCTGGTGTACTGGAGGACTTAGTATGCTGAGCTGCAGTTTTCAGCCCAAAATCATAGAATGGTTTTGGTTGGAAGGAGCCTTAAACCTGAAGGTTCCTTAAATTTCCAACCCCCTGCCACGGGCAGGGACACATTTTATTAGACCGTGTTGCTCCAAGCCCCTCCAGCGTGGCCTTGAACACTTCAAGGAATGGGGCAGCCACAGCAATTACACAGTTGCTACAGGACCAAGGTAAAGAAAGAGCTAGAGATACTTTCCTGTGGACTGTAGCTAAAGGAGACCTTAATTCTCTGTCAGTTCAGTACAGAAATTAATAATTCAAAAGGCCTGATGAAGTGCAGTGGAACTGGAAGTTCAAACATGTTTATACTCTGCTTCAGAACCCCTTCTAGTTATAAGAGAAAATTCTACCTCTGGGACTCCTTCTTAGTTCCTAGCGCTTCAATGGATTTAACGTTTTTATTTAGGATCTCTGCTTTATGCAAGCATCCAGGTGGTGGTTGATAATCTCACAGAGATGAGGTCTTGGTGGGAATAAAGTATGCAGTGACCAGCAAGTATCTGACTAGCAAATTAAATACTAGTTTACAAAGCACAGTGGCTGGACTTCCACTGAACTCTCCACCTTCTGCTCCATGTGTATGGCAGTGAGGTGGGCACAGAGAGCTGAGACTTCAGCCTCCTCACAAGAGAATTAGGTGTAAACTCTGCCTTTTGCTTGAAAAATACAATATTATTTAGGGGACAAATCACTAACGCCAGTTGTGCATAGGGCTACTTCCTGCTGAGTGACTGAGTACTTACTACAGAACCAGGCGTATGAATCTGATCAGAAAACTTCATTTACATTTGTGTCTTCTGAAACACTCAGCTATTTTGCCATAGATAACCTTACTTCTAGTCTGTAATTTAGATGGTAACATGTTGACTATTTAAATGTTGCTGAATACAGCTGAAAGTGTTCATTAAAGTTATAGCTGATGAAGACCATAAATCATTTTGGGGAGTAGAGAATGTTCAATACTTGACTGTATAGGTAGAATTTCATATTTTGATATTGTTAGAAAAGCAGAAGATAGCAGAAACTGTGTTTGTATGAACAAATGGGTCTTACTACTGTATGAAGGCGTGGAAATTCCATTTTAAAATAGCAGTTGTGATTGTGATAACCTGGGATGGCAAGTAAGTGGATTTCCAGATGAAGACCACCTGAAGTCAATTTTGCACATACTAATTAAAAATTTGCATTTCCTTGTGCTGCAGAGTCTATGGGTGAATCTTGAAAGGTTTGGGTACGTTACAAGTTTTAGAAGATGTGGCTATAAGGAGATAGATAGAAAATAAGTGAAGTTCTTGAACTAAAGCAGTGTCCAGGTTATGTTTGTTTGAAGGGACTGAGTTTGAGGAAGGAGTAGGAGCAGGCTTTGGGCAGACAGTTGAATGTGTTGGCATGAGCTGAATGGTAAAGCTTGAAAGTAAGAGCAAGGAATTTGGATCTGATAATGCAGCACAGTGAAGAATAAGGCCTTTGCAAAGAGGTAAACAATATTGTAAGCAAACTG